>JAODAL010018277.1:0-75203 GCA_025379985.1 Phyllomedusa bahiana
ATAAAAACTAAAATGTTAATATAAACTAATGAAATAGTTCAAGCGTTGCTTTAAAAAAAAAAAATAAAAAAATTTTTATAATTGCGGGTTTTTTTGGTCATATCACTCTCAAAAAATTAAATATGATAAGTAATTTCTTTTACCTCAAAATGGAAAAAGAAAATTTAAAATTTAACATTTGAATATAAAAAATAATTTTATCAACGTTAAAAAAAATTGTGAAAAAAAGGAAAAAAACAAAAAAAAATTAAAAAAACTTTCTTTTGGGTTGTTGTGAAAAAACTCCCCTGTCTTTTATCCCACATAGTGAACAGTATATCTAAAAATCTTCCTATTTGGTACGAACGGGTTTGATTGAACTAGTGAAAAAATTTTTTTCACTCTAACCCCAAAAGCCCTAAAACTTTATCCCTAACCCTTTTTGCAGTGAAAAGTCTAACCCTAAGTGGGGTTTAAGGAGTTTTTTTAAAACATCCTTAAAATGTATTGTATTGGCTGGGCCCGGGAAGCTACTAGACTCAACGGGGGT
This sequence comes from Phyllomedusa bahiana, assembly GCA_025379985.1. Classification (NCBI taxonomy): domain Eukaryota; kingdom Metazoa; phylum Chordata; class Amphibia; order Anura; family Hylidae; genus Phyllomedusa; species Phyllomedusa bahiana. The sequence goes on from JAODAL010018277.1 coordinate 530, forward strand.
TACTCCGGATGGTTTTAGCTCAGATTCACCCCACCCTCTCTGGCTAAAAATCTCTTTTCTTATCTTGGGACTCCTTCTTCTTTTTTTTTGTCTCTTGGGCAGGAGGGAAAGGGTTTTCCCTGATTCCTAGCCGGCAATTTTTTTAAGGGAACTTAGAAAAAAAAACGGAACTTTTCTAAAATCATAACTTCGGGTTTTTTTTTTATTAACCTGTTCCCAACCCCCTGTCCCCTAACACCACCTTTGCTTCAAGCTTTCATTAAAGCCTTTGTCTTGTATGTAACAACCATGCCACTGAATACGCTTTAAAGCAGCAAATAAAAGGAATAAATCCCTCATAATATGATTTATCAAGTAAAAATGCCCTGTATCCTTCAAAGTAAATAAACTTTATTTTCCATGTTTTTCCTAATGGCAGGTTAGTTCACAAGAAGGCTTCCCCCCAGGTTAGAACAATACTATAGAAGTCCTTCTAATATTAAATTTGTCGTTACCTTTTTGTCAGAACCGTTTGTGGCACTAATAATGGGTTTTCCCGTATTACAGTTTATGCACTAAACGATTGGAAATTATTTTCTGTAAGGAAAATATGAAAAACCTAGGACCTTTGTTTTACAGTATTTGATCAAAGATTGTATTAAGCTCACCTCCCAAAACGTCAAGGGGGTCCCCAGAGAGGTGAGTCCCCACACTAAATATATTACCCACTAGGGGTAATCCAGACTGCAACTTCAGGGGATGGTAGGAAATAGCAATTGAATTTTTCCTGCACTGGTTTAAAAGAGGGAGCTGTGTGCAGAACCCCAAGAGACGCCAACCAAAAAACTACAAAACAACGGGGCTCTCACATATAAAAAATTTGTAAAAAAACAAGCCCTAGGTCACCTGAAAAAGGGAATATACATCTAATACAAATATCAAAGGGACACTAAAACTAAGTAAAAAACCCAAGTAAGGAATATTGGAAATGCATTTCTGCAAGGAAAAAAAAAAAACCTGGACCCTGTTTACAGTATTTATCAAAGATTGTATTAACTCATCCCAAAACGTCAGGGACCCCGAGCAGGTGAGTCCACACTAAATATATTACTCACTAGGGGTCAATCCCAAATGCAACTTCAGGGTTGGTAGGGAAATAGCAATTGAATTATCCGCACTGGTTTTAAAAAAAGGGAGCTGTGGCAGCAACCAATGAATCCCAATCTCAAAAGAACTACAAAACAACTTGCTTGCACAATAAAAAATTTGGAAAAAAACAAACATAGGGCACAGAAAAAGGGAAATATACATCTAATACAAAAATCAGTGGCACACTAAAACAAAGTAAAACCTCAACTATTAGGAATATTTTAAATGCATTACTGCTAAGGGAAAATAGAAAAAACCTGGGAAATCTTTGTTTACAGTTTTGAATCAAAAAATTGTTTAACTCACCTCCCAAAAAAATCAAGGGGATCCCCCGAGCGGGGAGCCCTACACTAAATTATTACCTCATAGGGTTCCCCGTAATTGTTGGAACTGCAATTGAAATTTTTCCCGCACTGGTTTTTAAAAAAGGGAGCTGTGTGCAGCAAGCCAAAGAATCGCCCAACCAAATGAACTACAAAACATCGTTTGGCTCGCAATATAAAATATATGGAAAAACACAAGCATAGGTGCACCGAAAAGGCAATATATCATCTAAAACAAAAAATCAGGGGCACCAAAACTAAGTAAAACCTCAAACTTTAAAAAGAATATTGGAAATCTTACTCTAAGGGAAAAAATGAAAAACCTGGGGCTTAGTTTTCAGATTTGATCAAAATTGTATTAAGCCACCCCCAAAACTCAAGGGGATCCCGAGCAGGGGGTCCCTACACTAAATAATTAAAATCACAGGGGTCAAACCAGACTGCAACTTTTAGGTATGGTGGGAATAGCAATTGAATTACCTCACTGGTTTTTAAAAAGGGAGCTGGTGCAGCAAGGCCAATTTAGATCGCCAAACTAAATAACAAAAAACATACTTGGGTCTGCCATATAAAAAAATTATTTTGAAAAACACAAGCATAGGGCACAGAAAAGGCAATATATACATCTAATCAAATATCATGGGGCCCCAAAAGACTAAGTTTAAAAACCCCAAACTAATGGGAAAATGGAAAGCTTATGCTAAGGGGAAAATAGAAAAACCTTGGGGGTCTTAGTTTACAGATTTGATCAAAGATTGTATTAAGCTCACCTCCCAAACGTCAAGGGACCCCAAACAGGGGATTTCCCCCACAAAAAATATTACCCACTAGGCTCAACCAACGCAACTTCAGGGGGTTTCTAAATTTTAATTATCCTGCACTGGTTTAAAAGAGGCAAACTGTGTGCAGCAAGCCAAAAAGATCGCCAAACTCAAATGAAATACAAAAAATACGTTGGCTTGCACATAAAAATATATTGTGAAAAACACAAGCATAGGTTTCACCTGAAAAAAGGCAAAAAAACATCTAATACAGTATCATGGGACACTAAAGACTAAGTAAAACCTCAAGCTATATAGGAATATTGGAAATGCATTACTGCTAAGGAAAAAATGAAAAACCCGGACTCATTACGTATTTGATCAAAGATTGTATTAACTCACCACCAAAACGTCAAGGGGACCCCCAAACAGTGAGTCCCTACACTAAATTATTACCTCACTAGGCGTCAATCCAACGCAACTTCAGGGTATGGTAGGAACTAAACAATTGAATTTCCCCACGGTTAAAAAGAGGGAGCTGTGGCCAAGCCAATGAATCGCCAACTAAATAACTACAAAACATAGTTGGCTCGCACTATAAAAAATTTTTGTGAAAAACACAAGCATGGTGCACACTGAAAAGGCAATTATACACTAATACAAATACAGGGGACACAAAAAAACTAAGTAAAAACCCAAGTATAAGGAATATTGAAATGCATTACTGCAAGGGAAAATAGAAAAACCCGGGGTCTTAGTTAAATTTGATCAAAGATTGTATTAAGCTCACCTCCCCAAAACTTTAAAGGGGGTCCCAGAGAGGTGAGTCCCTACCTAAATATATTACCTCACAGGCGTCAATTCCCGACTGCAACTTCAGGGTATGGGAGGGAAATAGCAATTAATTACCGCACTGGGTTTTAAAAAAGGGGCTGTTGCACAAGCCCAAAAGATCGCCCAATTTAAAGAACTACAAAAAATACGTTGGGTCGCACATAAAAAAATTATTGTGAAAAAAAACAAGCAAGGGGCACACTGAAAGGCAATATATCATTTAAAACAATATCGTGGGGCCCCTAAAACTAATAAAAACCTCAAGCTATAAGGGAATTTGGGGAAAAGCATTACTGCAAGGGAAAAAATGAAAAAACCCGGACTCTTATTTTACGATTTGATTTAAAGATTGTATTAACTCACCCCCAAAACGTCAAGGGGATCCCCGAGCAGGTGAGTCCCTACACTAAATAATTACCTCACTAGGCGTCAATCCAGAGCAATTTTTGGGTATTGGGAGGAACTCAAATTGAATTTCCCGCACTGGTTTTAAAAGAGGCAGCTTGTGCAGCAAGCCAATGGGATCGCCAATCTCAAATGAACTACAAAACATACTTGGGGTCTGCACATATAAAATATTTTGAAAAAAACACAAGCATAGGGGCAACTGAAAAGGCAATATAACAACTAATACAAATATCATGGGCCCCTAAAAACAAGAACAACCTCAAGCTATATAAATTTGAAATCATTACTGCAAGGGAAAAAATGAAAAACCCGGGGCTCTTATTTAAGTATTGATAAAATTGTTTAAGCTCACCCCCAAAAAATCAAGGGGGTCCCAAGCAGGTATCCCTACACAAAATATATTACCCACTAGGCGTCAATCCAGCTGCAACTTCAGGTATGGAGGGAAAAGCAATTGAATTATCCTGCCCCGGTTTAAAGAGGCACTGTGTCAGCAAGCCAAAGAAAACGCCAATCCAATGAATACAAAACATACGTTGGCCTTGCACATTAAAATTTTTTGAAAAACACAAGCTAGGTGCACACGAAAAAAGGCAATAAACACCTAAAAAGATATCGTGGGACACTAAAAAACTAAAGTAAAACCTAAGCTATATAGGAATATTGGAAAAGCATTACTGCAAGGAAAATTGAAAAACCGGGGCTCTTAGTTTTCATATTTGATCAAAAATTGTATTAAGCTCACCCCCAAAACGTCAAGGGGATCCCCGAGCAGGTGAGTCCCTACACTAAAATATTACCCCAAAGGCGCAATCCCAAAGAACTTTAGGGGTAGGAACTAGCAATTGAATACCTGCCCCTGGAAAAAAGAGGGACTGTGGCAGCAAGCCAATGAGATCGCCAATCTCAATGAAAATACAAAAACATAAAATTGGCCTGCACATATAAAAATATATTTTGAAAAACACAAGCATAGGGCACCTGAAAAAGGGAAAATATACTCTAATCAAAAATCAGTGGGACATAAAGACAAGTAAAACCTCAAGCTATATAGGGAAATTGGAAATGCATTACTGCAAGGGAAAAAATAAAAACCTGGGGGCCTTAGTTTTAAATATTTGATCAAAGATTTTTTAAGCCAACTCCCCCAAAAGCAGGGGATCCCAAGCAGGTAGTCCCTACCTAAATATATTACCTCACTAGGCTCAATCCAACGCAACTTTAGATGGTGGAACAGCAATTGAATTATCCGCACGGTTTTTTAAAAGAGGCAGTGTTCAGAAAACCAAAAGATCGCCAATCCAAATGAACTACAAAACAAAATTGGCCTTTGCACAAAATTAAAATATATTTGGAAAACAAAAAGCAAAGGGGACACTGAAAAGGCAATATATACATCTAATCGAATATCAGTGGCACCTAAAAACTAAATTTAAAACCTCAACTATATGGAAAATTGGAAATGCGTTTTGGGGGGTAGCTTAATCAATCTTTTTATCAAATACGAAACTAAATCCCCCGGTTTTTCATATTTCCCTTTGCAGTAATGCATTTTCCAATATTTCCAATACTTGAGGGTTTTACTTAGTCTTTAGTGTCCACGATATTTTTATTAATTAAAATTGCCTTTTCTTTTTGCAACCCATGCTTGTGTTTTTCACAATATAATTTATATGTGCAACCAAAGAGTTTTTTAGTTCATTTGGGGTTGGCGATCTCATTGGGTTTCTGCACACATGCCCTTTTAAACCAGTGCAGGGATAATTCAATTGAGGGCCCACCATACCCGAAGTTGCAGTCTGGGTTGACCCTAGGGGGAGGTAATATATTTTGTGTAGGGACTCACCGCTCTGGGGCCCCTTGACGTTTTGGGGGTGGCTTAAAACAAACTTTGATCAATACTGTAAACTAAGGTCCCCCGGTTTTTCATATTTTCCTTAGCAGTAAGCATTTTCCAAATATTCCATATAGCTTGGGTTTTACTTATCTTTTGTGTCCACTGAAATTTTTTATTAATGTATAAAAATTGCCCCTTTCAGTGTGCACCATGCTTGTGTTTTCCCCAATAAATTTTTATGGGCAGACCAAAGTAGTTTGAGTGCATTTGGATTGGCTTTTTCTTGGGTTGCGCACACAGCGCCTCTTTTAAACCGGCAGGATAATTCAATTGCTAGTTTTTTACCCCTACCCTAAGTTTTCAGTCGATTGAGCCTTGTGAGGGAAATATTTTAGTGTAGGGGCTCACCTGCCTGCGATCCCCCTTTACGTTTTGGAGTGAGCTTAATCAATCTTTTATCAAATACTGTAAACTAAGAGTCCCAGGTTTTTTATAAATTTTTCCTTAGCAGAATGCAATTTCCAAATTCCTATATAGCTTAGTTTTACTTTGTCTTTAGGTCCATGATATTTTTATAGATGTATATATTGCCTTTTCAGTGTGCACCTATGCTTGTGTTTTTCACAATATATTTTATATGTGCAGAGCCAACGTATGTTTTTTACTAAGACAGTATTGCAGCAAGTGTCTGATAAATCCACCTTCATAGAAAGAAATCATTTCACATATGGAGTAATCCAATCAAGCAACCAAAGAAAGAAACAGTCACACTAAATTATTGTCAGCCTTTTCCCATAAGTGCATGCATTCAGTCAATCATTTCTGCAATCTTCAAAGAGGACAACATAATTATGGGTTGCAAAACATTGTGTCCCAGTATGTGTACAGTCTGTGAGTGCAGTGACTGAAATATGGATAAAACATAGCTGCTTTTTGAGTGCTTCTAACTGTTATGCTCCGATTATACCCACAAATGTTTGCAATATGGATTTTCTGAGGGTTTTGAATTAAAAAGAAAACAATAGATAAGTATTGAAGACATTTTTTAAACTTTTTTAGCATGTTGAAGTGTTTTCTAAGAGAGACCTAATTGACCATACTTCTCAGAAAACTACATATAAATCCATGTTTGATTATAAGAAATCACAGAACGTTATGCAATATTTTTGAAAGCCCTCAGGATACATAAAAGTCACATAAGCATTTACAGCTGTCAATAAAACATAACATTTATTTCATCAAGACATCTACTATTATGACCCCTAGTATACACTAAATGCAAAAAAGGGGACGATTACCACAATATACCGTACAACCAAATATCAGAAAAATATGGAAATCAGATCTAAAGCAGCAGGGTTCATAAAGAAACACACCATCTGTGTGTTTTGAACATTGCAGAACTTTGATGCATTACTTATGCACCAAACATGTGTATAGTTAGGCTAGAAATGAAAAGTTATTAGAATAGCATGTCAGTGAATAGAAACTATGGTAGTGATCTTGCGGTGTTGTGCTGGATATTGTCATATGTAGAATAAAGGTTGATAGCAGCAAAAATAAATTTCAACACTGATCACCATCTGATAGAAATTTCTTTAATTTAATGTTGTAAAAAATAAAAAAATACTATTTGAACATTTTGTTTTTAATATAATTCAGAAACATATAGGTCATTGGGTTATTTAATTTAAATTTAATTTTACATTCTATTAATTTTAAATACAGGAAATATTTTTATATTTTTGGGATATTATATATTTTTATATAAATTTTATATGATAGTTGTTTTTTAAATTTATATACTTAAATTTTATATATTTTGATAATTATCAGAAATTAATTTTTATTATTGTACTGGAATAAGTTGAGAAACAATGGACATTTTTTGGCCTAACAGCAAATTTAGCTCCACTTCGACTCCTCAGGCTTTGGCAGACCACATTGAAATAGGTCTGCCAGTTCGAACAGTAGTTTTGCCGATCCACATTCATATATGTTTTTAATAGTTTGAATATAATGCAACAGGCCTTCATATTGCCCCCACATTTTTGGTAAATTAAAAAGTGTCAGAACTGTTGAACAATGCGCCAAACATGTTTATTTGATGAGCTAAACATCACACACCACTTCACTTTGGTGTATTTTATGCCAGAAAAGTTAAAAAACCTTTCATACATGTCTCCCATTGATTTTCATTTACTAATGTGGTTGCACTAGAAAAGTGTCTTAAAATGTACTAAAAAGTGGTGCATTTTTGGTGCAGCATGTTGCAGACCCATTTATTATGGTCCTAAGACACTTTGGGTGAAATGTATGAAAACTGGTGCTGACACACAAATTTTAAATCGCTTTAGGAATGTAGAAGGTTCCAGTATATATGAAAGAGTCTCACAGTACTTTATAAATGTCCTCTTCTACTAAAAAATTTGTCTCAGCTATACCACTTTGAAATTGGTATGGATGTGTATAAGACTTATGCGGCAAACTATGACACATTCATTCATTTCGTGCCAAACTATGGCACATTTTGTTCAATTCTGCTGCAACACGCCACCTGTAAACTTGGTCCATTCAAAATTGTTGTGTCTGTAACAGATTGTCACAAGTTTTGCCATACTACTGTTCATCCATCTGTAGAACAGGGATGCAATAGGTTTTTGGCCATAAAACATGCTAGAAAGCAGGAATAGCCCTGTTCATATATGTCACACTTCATGCACACTGTTTGAAATATGTGAAATGTGGGTGTGCCTGTGCTGAAAAGTAAACATAGCCACAATGTGGCATACTGCCGCTAAAATGTAACAAAATTCTGGTGTACAAAGTAAGCCCCAAAAAATTCTGATCTGCAAAGTTAGACAAGACTAAAGTGGCACCAGACTGCCTATTTAAGTTAACAGTGGTAATATAACAGCAATACTGTCTCAAGATACAGAAGCATTTAAAAATGTTTTAATAACTCCAGCTGAAAAATTTATATATTTTGTGTGATGTAACAAAGAGTATTTAATTTATTTTTTAAACATAAGATATTTTGTGGCATTTTTGCTTTTCTCTTATTTCTGAATTGCATATCTTCAGCTGCATCAACCTAAACATTTTGGATTATTTCTTAATGATTTATTATTTAATAATTTAGAAAAACAACTTTGTATTTCCATTACAAAACATTAAAAAGAAAATTAATCAATATTGTAATTTCTTCTAGATAATTGTTTTCTGCGTAATTTTCCCAAAGGTTTCACTGTTTAATCAATACTGTCACAAATGAAAACATGTTAGAAATACTTCCTTGTGTAAACTTACATTTGTTGCTTTACCATGACAACCTTTTCCATGTGATCTACTAAGGCATATAGACATCACCACATATATTTTTATAGCTCATTTCTATAGTTTCTGTTTGGTCACCTTATTGGCTAGCCATAGCTTCAGAACAAAGCATTGCTACAGACCCATCTGGAATGTTCAGTTCAGTTCTAAGTACCAGTCCACAGAAAGGAGTTACAAAATACAAAGATGAGCAACTTAGTTATAAGTTAAGGTTAAAAAAATTAAACCTATTTAGTATTGAGAAATATAAGGGGAGATATAAATAACTTGTAAAATTACATCCACGCATGGCCCCTACAATAAAATATGGCAAACAGCAGTTTCATGCAAAAACACCTCAAAAAACAAGAGGCATTTCTTCTATCTACAACAACATAACAAAAAAACCTATGTAGAAATATAGAAATAAAGTTTCAAAATTACCTATACCCATCCCTCTTATCCCTGCTTATGATTGAACTTTCGAACATATATCTTTTTTCAACCATATTACCTTTACAAGTATGATTGGACTGCTTCTGTTTCACCCCAACCGACAAAATGAAAACCCCTTTAGTCAAAATATCTGAATATGAATATCTTTTAAAATAGATGTAATGTATACATTTTTCTTTTTGTTAAAATTGTGATATATTTGTGCCACAGTGAGCCCCTTTTATACACTTAGAATAACAATCACTCACTCATTCTTGATTTTGCATTTGTGCTAATGGAATATATTTTATTGTCATTAAAGACTTAAAAAAAATTCAATACTTCATGAATTGAGGCTGGATTTTAAAATTATATAGAAAAAACACATACATATTAATGAGTAGCTAATCAAAATCAGTTGTAAGACACTTTGCAAGTCCTCTGGGAGCAGCTCAGCACAGTTCATTAAATATGGCAAAATAATCTGTACTTAAATCTGTTTGATGTCAGGGGTTTAATCACTAAAGACATTCCTTTTTTTCCATGAGCAAATGGTAAAAATATATATGAAAATAACTTTTGTCTCCTGATACACATTTATCTATTAAGACATATATGAATATTTCCTTCTTCATTTGCATGACTCATAAACGACTAAATTTATTTATTTATTTATTCATGAAATGGTTTAGAAAATTAATATTGAACAAGTGGTAAACTGACAGCACAAATCTTCATTAAAACAAAATGTTACTATGCAAATGACATTATGCAGTTATGTGTAAGATAATACGTTCTATGAATTCTAATGTTTTCTTAGATAACAATCTTTCAGTTTACCTATTCGCTGTATGGAGTGGTGTTTCTTATGTGTCACAAAACTTAAGGGAAAAGGAAAAGTGGGAAGGGAAAAGAGAATTTTTTTTAACAATAGATTTTTATTGAATGAGTTTATCACAATAAAATACATGACAGATCACAATATCTTTTCAAACAAGACAATTAAAACATAGATAAATGTAGAGAAAACGAGAAAACAAGAAAAAACAAGTAGCCATGACTCCATACATTGCAAAAGAGTGTTTCAGGCAATGTTGTAATATAAAGGTTACCTCCAATAATCATTAATCAATGGGTCTCAGGCAAATGTGAAACGCCTTTATGGATGAACACTTAATGTTTTGATAAGGTGAGTACAATCAGGTAGACCGTTCAGTTGCTATCTATTTGAACCATGGGGTTGTGCATATTTGGACGAGGACCAGTAAAGCCAATTGAGCCTCTGTTTGGGAACAAGGTGGGGCGGAATCGCAAGGCAATTTTCTGCATGATATTGATTGTTAATTCTAGAGATGACCCCCAAGATAGGAGAGCGGTGCGCGTTTTTTTTTATTTTTTTGCATTAACAGCCTTATTGGCTATTAAAACATGGAATAATACCGTATGGAATTGTCTTGGGAGGGAATGAAATGAGAGGTCTAGTACCGCTGTCTCAGGTGAAAGGGATACAGTAATTTGAAAGAGCTCAGAGAGCAGGTGCTCCACAGCTTCCCATAGTCTATGTGTTACTGGGCAGCTCCACCACATGTGAAGTAGAGTGCCACGGGAACCGCATGACCTCCAGCAACCCTCAGAGCGATCAGGAAACATGTGATTCAGTCTGCAGGGAGTAAGATACCAACGCAACTGAATTTTTCTCATGAGCTCTATGTGATTAATACATCTAGAGAGCTTTTTTGATTTAATAGCTGCAGATTCCCACTCCTCCTTTGTAAAAACTTTCCCTAGCTTGGCCTCCCATTTAACACAAAAGTAGGTTTATGAGAATGCATTTTTTGATGAACAAGGGGAAATATATTCTGGGAAGGCCTCTTCGTAACCTTTCTTCCCCAGTATGAAGTTCTAAAATTTGGGTAGGAGGTTGTACCTTTCTGGGTCATTCCTTTTTTGTAGTGAAAGTGCCGTACCTGCAAGTATATATTAGAATTGCGTGTTGGGTTTAAAAGAAACTGTACTCTTAGCTCCTAAAAGGATTTGAGTTTATCGCCCGAGTAAAGATCACCAATGGTAAGTATTCCCTTTATGTAACCACTGTGAGAGAGGAAGGTGTGGGGACTCTGTCAGCAAAATATCCAAGGGACATGAGTGCTTCCGTATTTTTAGCCAGTGGTGGGGAATGACATATTTGTTCCATACTGTGGCTAAGTGGTTAAGGGTCGGAAATTCAAACCTAGGCAAGGGGAAACCCAGATGAAGGCTATAAAGATATTTTTAAGCGTGGTGTGAGAGATTGAATGGTCTTCTAGTGATGCCCAGCGCTGTGTCTCCGGGGTGGTCCAAAGTTTAGAAATGGGTTCAAGAACAGCTGCTATGTTATATAGTGAAATGTTGGGGACTGATAAACCACCCTTTGACAGGTGTAGACAGAGATGTGTTTTACTGATTCTAGGTCTTTTATGGGCCCAGATAAAGCGAAGAAGTGACTGTTGGAGCTTTTTTAAGGCAGATGTGGGAAAAAGGAATGGAACTGTTCTAACCAAGTAAAGTTATTTCGGGAGGAGTAACATCTTGGTTATTTGTACTCTCGCCATCCAAGAGAGAGGAAATTGGTGTAGGTGGTTAATTTTGTCCAGAATCTCAGCGGTGACAGTGTTGAGATTGACTTCTGTTCTGTTGAAATCTGGGAAAATGCGTATACCTAGATATGGTACTGATGATGAGGACCATGTAAATTGATGACATGAAAGCTGGGTAGACAATGTTGAAGGGCAGTGAATAGGTAAGGCTATGGTTTTGGAAGCATTGAGCTTATAATATGAGACAGATGAGTATTAAATTAAGGATCTCAAGAAGGGCTGGAATTGAGGTCTCAGGATTTTGACAAAGAACTAAAATGTCATCCGCATATAAGCTGATTTTGTGAGTTTCAGAATTAATTGAGATCCTGAGATCTTGGGGGAGTTTCTTATATATTCGCCAAAGGCTCTACCATAAGTCGTATATGACGGCGAGAGGGGACATCCTGTCGGGTTCCATTAGTAATCGGGAACGTTTTGGAGAGAAAGTTTGGAGGAGTAAACATTAGCAGTTGGTGGGTTATATAGGGCGAGGATTGCTTGCAGAAAAGGTCCTTTAAAAACCAAATTTCAATAACACTTGCTTTTAGGTACGTCCAGTTGGATTCTATCAAAAGCTTTCTCTCATCGGAGAAAGCAATACTGTGGGATTTGTGATTGAGAGACTGCATGGAGAATGTCAATTATTCCCTTGTGCAGGTCCCTCTTTTGTCTTCCTTTAACGAATCGGCTTGATCAGCATGGATTGGGTTTGGGGGGGATATCATTGAGCCTATGAGCAAGAATTTTAGAAAAAAAATTTGATTGTCGTTATTAAGTAAAGAAATGGGTCTGTAGTTAAGATAATGTCTGTGGGCTTATTAGGCTTTGGGATTGTTGATATTTGCCTTTAGAGCTCTGGGAGAGGAGTACCAGAGTCATAATTGAGTTAAATAGTCTTTCAGGTGGGGGTCAGAAGTCATTAAAAAGTTTTTTAGTATTCGTTGGTGAAACCATCGGGCCCAGGAGATTTGTTAAGTTTGGAATGGGAGATTGCACCTGTAATTCTTGCTCAGTGATTGGGAGGTTTCAAAACTCCAGCTGCGCCCGGGATAGCATGGGAAGTGAGGTTAAACTCAGGAAATTATTTATGTCCTCACTGCTGACAGGGGGAGTAGTTGGGTCTAATGAGATGTTATAAAGTAGTAGTAGTCGGCAAAGGCATCTGTAATTTTTTGGGGATCGTAGATTTTACCTTTGGACGGACAGGTAAGGAACACAGTTTTGGATCTGAGTTGCAATTTTTTAATTTGGGCAGGCTAACAGTTTCCCCGGTCGGCCCCCTTGTAGATAAAAATTTAATTTCAACTTTGCAAGGGATTGTTCATATTTCTGGAATAACATTATCCTTAATTTTTTTTTTAGGTTTTTTAACTTAGCTTTCACGAGGAGGTTTGGTGTGATTTTGAGTTGTACGTCAAGGGACTTAATCTCTTCTAAGGTGTGATTAAGTTCTTTCTCTCTCCTGCGGTTCTCCCTCGAGGCAATCCTTACACAGATTCCGCGTATAAAAGCTTTATGGGAACACCATAAAATTTGTGGGTTGGAAACTGAACCCGAGTTGATACTGAAGAATTCTTTCAGCGCATCTCTTATATCTGACACTAGGTGAGGTGATTTTAGTAAAAAATTGTTGAGCCTCCAGGAAGAAAAGAGAGGAAGTGAGATTTTGTTGTTAAAATTGAGGTGAATTGGCGCATGGTCAGGCCACGTGGCGCAACCTATGGAAGAAGATTCAACATTTACTAGGGCGGTTTTGTCGACCAGAAAATAATCGAGCCTAGAGTGAGAGAGTTTAGCTGCAAAAAAAAATGTGTAGTCGACCTCTGTGGTGTGCGAGTATCTCCATGGGTCATGGAGATCTTCTTCCAGCATGAAGGCTTTCAAATCTGGGGTTTTGGTCCCAGAACTTTTGGAACGATCAATGCTGCTGTCAACCACCATGTTAAAGTCACCACAGATAACCAGATTTCCTTTAGCTGTTTCTTTAGCTTTAGCAACTACTTTAGAGATAAAAGGCAGCTGGTTCTGGTTTGGAGCATAAAGCGTTACTATGGTAAACATAGCGGAGTCTAGGGTGCATTGTATAATTATATACCGACCTCTAGGATCGATTTCAGAATGTAGCAATGAAAAGGCTACAGTATCCTTGACAAATAAAACTGTCCCAGCCGTCTTTGTGTCTGAACAAGAAAAAAATGAGGTTTGGAATTTTTTGTGCTTCAATCGAAACGTATCTGATTGTTTCAAGTGCGTTTCTTGCCCACAGATTACGTCTGCTCCGGACCGCACTGCATCTCTCCAGAAGAGCGACCTTTTAAAGGGGGAATTGAGGCCATTGGTATTGATTGAGAGAAATTTAATTCCCATAGTGGTGACCAAAACTATCTGGCCGTGCAGCAACAGTAATCATCCTCAACAGCATAAACGACAATTTAAAAAGCAATGTGTTCAATTTAATATAGTTTGGTAGACATGGCATTAACCCAACATAGGCTGATTAAACCAAGCAAATAAGAAAACCAACAATACAAGTAAAACATAAAAACAAGGTTCTTCCATGTGAGTGGGGAAATTTTAGTAGCGGGGAAAAGTTCCCTGCATGGTACCTGAAGTAGGACCTCACGAGCAAGCTGGAGGTACTCAAATAATCAAAGTGGAGAAAGCTCTCAGCGGGTTTCAGAGGGGGCTTGTATGGGGGCGGCAAGTCAATCGTCCGAGCTTGGCGTCTTCTGACTTGTTTTTCGGACCAGAGGGGGAGAGATTAAGGTTGGGTCTGTCTTTGCCCCTGCGCAGAGGAGTGTTAGTTGGAGTAGTCAGGAGGCCCCATGATGAAGAATGTCCGGAGCGCTGCAGGGGAGGCGCAAACAATAGTGTTGTTGTCTCTTGATATTATCAATTTGACAGGGAATCCCCAGTGATATGGGATGTTATGGTCACGTAATACCTTGGTGAAGGGGGCAAATTCCTTGCGTTGAAGCATTGTTCCTGCCGATAGGTCTGGAAAGATCGACAAATCTTTGAATCTGTCCGGTAATGAGACTCCCCTTGCGAATTTGGGACGAAGCAAGTTATCTTTATGGCGGTAAAGTGGATTTTAGCAATTACATCCCTTGGCAATGAGGGTGAAATATGTTTGGGCTTAGGGAGGTCTATGTATTCGGTCCACTGTAAGGTTTTAAGGCTGTTGCATCTGGCAGGGCAATGGCTATAAGATCTTGTAGGAAAGGAAGTAGCATGTCGGAGGAGATCGACTAGGGAACCCATCTTATACGGATATTAGATCTCCGGGACCTATCCTCAAGGTCTAGAACTTTAGAGGAGAGTTTTCGGACTTCATCTTCCAAAACAGTATGTGAGTCTATGAGAAGGTTGTGAGATGTGGAGAACTCCCGGGCCCTTTTGGTTTCGATGTTTGGTCAGTCCTAGAGAAATAGTGACTGAATGTCCCCTCTGAAATCATTCATCATCTGTTTGAAATCACTTTTATTTGCTCCCTGAAGGAAGAGAACAGTTGTCACAGGGTATTTTCTGTAGTATTTTGGTTTTCCAGGGGCCCACTCTTTGTTCAAAATCTAAAGATTCAGCATGAGATAAGGGAGGGGAGGATGGAGGTAAACTGAGGGATCCTCTCAGAGGCCCAGATTGTGATGATTGTTGGAAAATTCAGTGAGTTTTGGAGGTTTTTAGGTTGATTCCTTTTAGGGTACCTCCCATTTTGTATATTGGATATTAGACAGACAGTGCAGGTAAGGTATGATAATGAAGTGCTGATAATATCCAATGGCAGTAAAAATTGTGATATTGCAGTGCTCTGGGTTCTCTGTATGTTCCTCTCCCTTTTTTTTTTTTTTTTCTTTCCTCTCACTTTTTCTTCCTCTCTCTCCTTTCTTTCCTTCTTCAGACCTATGTTTTTAGGGAGGGTTTACCTCAATGAGATGGGAAGGGAGGTGTTGTTGAAAGTGACTGAGGTGTAAGACTTATCAACTACTCAGTCCCCTAGTCAGGGATGATCCTGGTATATATAGAGGTAATGGTTTCTAATATGGACCTGAAGCTGTGCAGAAGTCCAACACTTTTTTGATGACAAGTGTTGGTGAGGGTATATAAGAGGAGTTGTTGTGGGTTAATAGTCCTGCAAACTTGATCTGGCTGTGTCTTGGTGATTTAACCAGCGAGCTTGCTTAACATAAAGATGTAGACGTTTGTTTCACTTATGTGCAGGGTCCCGCTTTGGCGGGAAAAATTCGCAGGCTTTTTTGTGAGTACAAAGGAGGACCCTTTGTTGACACGGTCAAACCAGTTCAACAGGTCGTTAGACTATTAAAGATCCCCTTGCAGGTCTGCCGGGAATCGGAGGATCACTCTGTGCCTGTTATATAAAAGCCCAGTAATCCCTGGGTAGTGCTGCAGAAACAGCTCTGATCAGGTGTCAGAGCGGGCAGTTGGAAGCAGTATGGCCGCCGAAGAGAGGCTCCCAGCACTCGCCGCCGGGACCCGCCAGTGAGGTAACGTTAATAACGGCGGAGCTTTGAAAATGCACCCGGTGTCCGCGCCTAGTCCTGCAAGCCGGCGGGCGTTGCAGGTGTCCGCGTGTGGCTGCGTTATGCTGGTTATGTGTGCGTGGCAGGCAGGCACCAGTGGGCGGTATGGCAGTCGGGCCTTTCGCCCGGTCTGGGCGCTCAAGACTCACCGGCTGGCTATTCTGGCATCACGGAGCTAGCGTCCAATGCGGGGGCCAGGATATTGCTGTCTCCGCTGTCCCTGTTTCGCCCGGTAAGTCGGGATCAGTAGTGAGTTCCTGTGGTGGATGCTTGCGTGAAGCTGTTCTCTATGGCTGTATAAGAGCGTGGCTCAGTGTATCTGCAGCTGGCTTTCTGTCTCATCTGCGGACGATGTGTAGGTCTTACAGAAGGATCCACGACCTCGGGATGTTCTAGTTGTCTTTTCTTCTCTCTGGAGAATGAGTATAATCCGGTTTTGTTTGCCAAAGGCTTATTTGGGCCGTTGTTTTCCCCCGCTGGTGAGGAGCTCCTCTAACAAGCGTCCTCCATCCTCAAGCACCAGGCCACGCCCCCGGGTAAAGAGAATTTTATGAAGCAAGGATCTTTTCCATTTGTCATTTATACACCATTTGAGTATTTTGGAATAGATCATATATGAATACATTTGTTCATTTGTATCTAAGATAGTATAACTTTATTTTACAGTTACTTTTTCTAAAAGAAAGGTAATAGATGTAAGTCCTTTGTAAAGTTGAATTTCATCCATGCATTAGATCTATCCAGGGCCTTTCCTAGGGGCGGGCAGGGCGGGCGACTGCCCGGGGCGCCGAGGCTCCGCTCACCCGAGGGGGGCGCCGCGGCCGCCCTGCTCGTCCGCAGGAGCGCCCCTGACTCTGCATGGCTGTGCGCAGAGCCAGCAGCTGCCAGTACAGGGGAGGAGGCGGGATGGATCGTTCCCGTCCTGACTCCTCCCCTGTATCAGCATTGCAGGGGGCGCAAGGCTTTCACCATGCCCCCTGTGACGCTGCGTCCCCTCGGCGGCAGAGGCAGCTCTGCCGCCGAGGAGATCAATGGGAGCTGCGTGCAGTGTAAGCAGCGTGATGACGTCACGCTGCTTACACCGCTCAGCAGCTCCCGGAGCTGGAAGCGCGGACCGAGGTCTGGTAAGTAATTTTTTGTTATTTTATAATTACTTACAGGGGGTCGTTACTGGCTACAATGGGGGGCATCACTGGCTACAGGGGGGGGGCATCACTGGCTACAATGGGGGGCATCACTGGCTACAATGGGGGGCATCACTGGCTACAAGGGGGGGCATCACTGGCTACAGGTGGGGGGGCATCACTGGCTACAGGGGGGGGGGCATCACTGGCTACAGGGGGGGGGGCATCACTGGCTACAGGGGGCATCACTGGCTACAGGGGGGCATCACTGGCTACAGGGGGCATCAGTGGCTACAATGGGGGGCATCACTGGCTACAGGGGGGCATCACTGGCTACAATGGGGGGCATCACTGGCTACAAGGGGGGGGGGCATCACTGGCTACAGGGGGCATCCTGGCTACAGGGGACACTGGCTACAGGGGACACTGGCTACAGGGAGGGGCATCACTGGCTACAGGGGGGCATCACAGGATACAGGGAGGGGCATCACTGGCTACAGGGGGCATCACTGGCTACAGGGGGGCATCACTGGCTACAATGGGGGCATCACTGGCTACAGAGGGGGCATCACTGGCTACAGGAGGGGCATCACTGGCTACAAGGGGGGCATCACTGGCTACAGGGGGGCATCACTGGCTACAAGGGGGGCATCACTGGCTACAGGGGGCATCACTGGCTACAAGAGGGGCATCACTGGCTACAGGGGGCATCTACTGGCTACAAGGGGGGTATCACTGGCTATAAGAGGGGCATCTACTGGCTACAGGGGGCATCACTGGCTACAGGGGGGCATCACTGGCTACAGGGGGGCATCTACTGGCTACAGTGGGGCATCACTGGCTACCAGGGGGCTTCACTGGCTACAGGGGGCATCACTGGCTACAGGGGGCTTCTACTGGCTACAGAGGGGCATCTACTGGCTACAGGGGGGCATCACTGGCTACAAGCGGGCATCACTGGCTACAGGGGGCATCACTGGCTACAGGGGGGCATCTATTGGCTACAGGGGGGCATCACTGGCTACAAGCGGGCATCACTGGCTACAGGGGGGCATCCACTGGCTACAGGGGGGCATCACTGGCTACAGGGGGCATCTACTGGCTACAGGGGGGCATCACTGGCTACAGGGGGGCATCTACTGGCTACAGAGGGGCATCTTTTGGCTACAGGGGCATCACTGGCTACAATGGGGGCATCACTGCTACAAGGGGGCATCACTGGCTACAGGGGGCATCACTGGCTACAGGGGGCTACTACCTGGCTATAGGGAGCATCACTGGCTACAGGGGAGGCATCACTGGCTACAGGGGGGCATCTACTGGCTACAGGGGGGCATCACTGGCTACAAGCGGGCATCACTGGCTACAGGGGGGCATCTACTGGCTACAGGGGGCATCACTGGCTACAAGGGGTCATCACTGGCTACAGGGGGGCATCACTGGCTACAGGGGGGCATCTACTGGCTACAAAGGGGCATCTACTGGCTACAGAGGGGCATCACTGGCTACAGGGGGGCATCACTGGCTACAGGGGGCATCTACTGGCTACAAGGGGGCATCTACTGGCTACAGGGGGCATCACTGGCTACAGGGGGCATCTACTGGCTACAGGGGGGGAGCATCTATTGGCTACAGAGGGGCATCTATTGGCTACAGGGGCATCACTGGCTACAGGGGGCATCACTGGCTACAAGGGGGGCATCACTGGCTACAAGGGGGCATCACTGGCTACAGGAGGCATCACTGGCTACAGGGGGCTACTACCTGGCTATAGGGGGCATCACTGGCTACAGGGGGGGCATCACTGGCTACAGGGGGGCATCAACTGGCTACAGGGGGCTACTACGTGGCTACAGGGGGCATATTACATGGCTACCATATGAGGTGCTATAGATGGGGAGTTTGTATAGAGATAGGAATTGGTAGAGAAGTGCTGATAAATTGAGGAGTCTTAAGATATTTGTTTTGTAAATTTTACAGTGAAGAGTTGGAAGTAGTCGTCATGGCGTCTGGGAGAGATGGAAAAGAAGAAGAAGAGAAAGAGAACAACTCTTCAGAGACGTCTCCTGTGAGTCACTAGATATAACTTTACTGTAATCATTTATATGTCTGCAGAGCCTGTGTACAGCGGGTATCCATCATTGTATGGTCACTGTATGGGGGTAATATAGATTGTAATATAATGGTTTATACTCAGTAATGGTCAGTTTGTATTATTTAGTCACTATGTGCTGGTGATATGTGGTCATGGTGTGGCGGTATTATTCGGTCACTGTGTGTTGGTGATATGTGGTCTTAGTGGTCTTGGGATTCTGGTCGGTGTAGCGGTTTTATTTGGTAACTGTAGGACTATGATTTAGTAGTTTTATACGTAGCACATTGTGGTAAAGCATTTTGTATATTTTGGCTTTGGTTTATGGTGATGCTCTGTGGCGCATTATGTTACGGGAGAGGGGGGGGGGCAAAATTTCTTCACCTCGCCCTGAGTGAAATTTAGCCTAGGAACGGCCCTGGATCTATCAATGATATAAATGCTTATGTGTTATCTCTTCACAAAGTACAGTTTTGGCACATTTCTTTAGTGCTTAGCTAAAACTTTGAGTTCATTTAAACAGGTTTTATTTATACTTCCCATTCCATTGGATAGTGTTGCACTTAGATCCTTGTTAATGTCAAATTTGATCAGAATGAAAGCTATTTAATTCCCATCAGATTTAACTTAATTTGTTAGAGGTTTTTTTTTGTTACGGGATTTTAGGGGTTACCCTACCATACCGCAATACTCTTACTCCAGTAGCACTCCTATTGTAGCATCACTTCTGGTACCTTGTCACTGCCAGTTACTATAATATCAGTGTAAATTCTAGTAACCAGAGGAAGACATCATACTTGAAATAAATGCGCACTGGGAGGGCAACTAGTGTCTGGTGTGTCACTTCCGGTAATCATAATATTTGGCCTATGGTGAAGTAACAGAAAGTGATATTAAATGAAACATCTAACATTTCTTCCAGTTACCATAACATTGGGACTATTTTGAAGTGATGTTGGATGAGACTATGGACCAGAAGTTGGGCCAGAAAGGGAATATTGCATCACCAGACATAGGATTTAACCCTTAAAAACCCTTTATAACCCTATCCCCAACTTAGAGTTAGGGTCATGGTTAGGGATAGGATTAGAGAAAGATGTGGAATTTATTGAATCATGATTTTTTCAGAAGTTTGGCTAAATTTATAGTATGTTTCAACAAACCACACTAGTGAGAATGATTATAATAAACATGTTTGTATCAAAAATCCATTATCTGACATGGGTGAAAATACCATTGTCTTGGAACAGCAGAAGTAGTCATTCAGCCACATGTATAGTGTCACGGTTCACGCCGCGGTCCCTGCTATGGACCGTCAACAGGCCCGTGTCCCGGCCGCGGCATCCCCTGGTGTCCCTGGCTCTGTGCACGCACCTGCCCCATCTCCTGCCAGCCCTGCAGACATTCCTGCTGGCAGGTTTGAGTCACCATCGCTTCCTCCAGCTCCCTGGCGTCCTGTGTGCACACGTGCTCCCTCTAGGGGCACGCGCGCGGCACTGCACTATTTAAAAGACTGTGTTCCTTTGTCCGGCCCAGTGACCTCTGACCCTTGGTTACTTAATAAACTTCCTGCCTCTACCCTGGGTCAGTTCGTTGTTGTGTGTTTCCTGCTCTGAGCTTGACCTTTGGCTGCTGTTTTGCTGCTGACTTATTCATACGTTACCTGTACGTTTATCTGCTACCTGCTGTACACCTGCTGCTGCACTAGTCTGCCATATATCTGCTGTTACCTGTTGCCATACACAACCTGGATTGTGCTACCAACCTGGATTGTGCATACGTTCACCAGCTACACCTGGACGGTGCTTACATTTAACGGCTACCCATGTGGTGCCCTGTCTCCGTTACAGCACCAGCAACCCAGACCTGCACTTCTGCTACCCTCTGCCTGCGTTTACCATCTGCACCCGCGGTGGGACCAGAGGATCCGCCATACCCAGACGTTTTCCAGTCATCCCAGTTGGAAATCGCTACATATAGTTAAAACAAGCTTTATTCCAACATTAATGAAAACATGTTAGGTTATGTGTAAGAGCCATGCAGGATTGAAATACAAGTCATACAGTGATGAAAAAGCAATGTTGGAATAAAATTTAGAAGAATAAAGTTTAGAAGTAAAATTTTTTTTAATGCTGGATAAGTACAAGTGTTCATATAAGACTTGATCTACAAGCCCAAAGTTCAACAGGATCTCTTTGCACCAGCTTTTCTGAATCTGATCCAGGGTCTCCACATCACACAGCAAGGAAGGGATAAGCAGTGCTATCTATTTCTGTTTGTGTTACATTAATCCTATTGTCTACACTGGCTTTAGATTACAATTTTGTAATTGAGGAAATCAGAAGATTCTTAAATGAAAATGTGATGTCAATGATAACTCAGAAGCCTTTGTCCTTCTGTCTTTACTTTAGGTGCCACAGTCATGATTGAACAAAGCATCTAAAGGGTTAATGGCCAATACAACAGGTCCCCAGCTTTAACTTACAGGTGGTTCCCCGCAGCAATCGTGCATCCTCAAAAACAGAGATGTTAACATTTTTATTTGCCTAAAAATGATAAAACCAGAAGCTAGCTGGAAGACATTAGAGAAAATTACTACACACTTACAACCAATGAGAGTGCAGCATTCATTTTTCCAGGCTGTGAACAAGGACTCAGTTGGAGTCAAAGCTTAATTAGGCTGTGCACATCTAAAATATATTTTGAAAAACGTAAGCATAGGTGCACACTGAAAAGGCAATAGCATACATCTAATACATATATCAGTGGCACACTAAAAACTAAGTAGAACATCAAGGTATATAGGAACATTGGAAATGCATTACTGCTAAGGAAAATATGAAAAACCTGGGACTCTTAGTTTACAGTTTTTGATCAAAGATTGTATTAAGCTCACCTCCCAATAGCGTCAAGGGGATCCCAGTCAGTTGGAGTCAAAAACATGTAAGTGGACTGTTGACTTACATTTTACTCTCTGTTTTTTGGATTATTTTGCCAAAAAGTTATGGACTTTTATTTTGCTGATTTTAAACTTTTTGTTTAAGAGGATTTATATATAACCGTTGTCCAGCGGTAACCCATGCAGCACCAGTCCATCAAGAAGCTCCTGGACCAATATGTGATCGCAGATGGGTGAGGTTTGCATTGTGCATTTTTACTCTTTTTGTTGTTTGCTAAAAGAAATGTAAGCTGAGCTCTGATTGGTTACTATGGACAATTAAGACAGTCTTATGCTTAGACCATATTCATAAATGAAGCCCATTATTTTGTAAAAATGCTAAAATTCACACAAATACATGATACATGAAAAGCTGCATTCAGTTTCTATAGTTTTTATCAAAGCTAAAGAAGTCAGAAATGTATGTATGAGGAAGGCCTGCCAGTTATATAAAACAAATTATAGCATGTCCTACAAATGTAACAATTATTTCATTACTGCTTCACCATGATAACTCCATTTACAGCATTGTAGAACACTATGGTTTAGTTATCAATGTGTTAAATGTCAAATAACATTTATTATATCTGTATTCCAAAAACTAATAATGACAGATAAAATGAAAACATTTAAAAAAAAGGCTTTATGCCTATCAAATAATGAATGGCTTACAGGGTTAGAATTACTCAAGCAGTGAATAATGTACAACTGATCTTAGAAGGGTTACATTTTATAGATTTGTAGCATGAGGACTTTTACTGTATGCTTTCAATACTCGTTTTATTTCTTCCAAAACTGCAGATTTTCTTATAAATGATCATCCTATTACGGCTATTTTCCACTCGTTGCCAAAGATCCACAAACCAGGTTTTCCACCCCGGTTATGACCGATTGTGGCAGGGATCGGTTCCCTTAATGAGGCTTTGTCGGCATGGGTGGATGGGTTTCTTCAGCCTCTTATTAAATCTATTCCTGATAATCTTGGGGATACCTAGCAG
The DNA here is from genome assembly GCA_025379985.1 of Phyllomedusa bahiana. NCBI lineage: Eukaryota > Metazoa > Chordata > Amphibia > Anura > Hylidae > Phyllomedusa > Phyllomedusa bahiana. The sequence continues at coordinate 23,882 of JAODAL010018277.1, forward strand.
GTATTATCCAATCTTTCACACATCCAATGGAATAGTAATTACTGCTGGATATCAGCTGATGTGACTTCACTGTATACAATAACTCCACATGATAAGTCTCTTCTAGATTTGGATTGGTTTCTCCATCTTTATAGTAATTGCAGTAATGTTCTCATCTTGTTTTTGCAGTGTGCAGTTTGGTATTTGTTGCAACATAATTGTTTCATATTTGATCGACAATTTTTTTTGCAGATTACTGGGGCTTCTACGGGGGCAAAATTCTCACTCTCCTTAGCCATTTCTTTATGGCTTGGTGGGAACACTGGTTTTTGTTTGATTCTCGAAACTTTTTTTCGTCAGCAATAATCTGGTATGGCCGTTATATAGATGATCTTTTGTTTAACTTTGATCCTTATATGGCGGCCGTACCAGATTTTCAGAATTTTTTGAATGACAATCCACTAGGTTTGATCTTTAATTTTCAGATTGATAATTGTAACATTTTTTGTTTGGACCTTTCTATTATCATTGCTGATGATCATATTGTTACTTTCACATATAGAAATTAATACTGCTGTCAATACCTCCCTGCTCGCTAAATCATGTCATCCTAATCATATTATAAGTAATATTCCTGTCAGTGAAATGATCAGAGCTCCTAGGAACTGCACCTTAGGTAGTGATTTCCAGAGGGAATCGTTTTCTATTACAAACAGGTTAACACGTAGAAAATATCCTTATTGGATGTTGCAACAGACTAAGAAGATTGCTATGAACAGGGATATACAAAGTTTATTGCTAACTAAGGATCGTAAAGCTTTAGGTAAACAGGATTTATCTCCCTTAACTTCCTCCATGACATATAGTGTGGATTATAAGGATGTTTGTAAGATTGTTAACAAATATATTCCATTGCTTACTTACTGTTTATAGTAAGTATTTGAACCGGGCTTTAGATGTGTTGCTAGAAAAGCTGCAACTTTGGGACAGACCTTGTCTCCTAGTTTGTTTACTAGTAATCGCAGTGATGATCATACCTGGTAAAGACTTAAGGGTACTTTCAAATGTGGACATACACGGTGTATATGTTGTTCTAGGATATTAGTTTCCAATATTGTTACATCTTTTGCTAACAAATATGCACACAATAATAGTCACTACATTAATTGTAATACTAAAAACATAATTTATTTAATATTATGCACTGTTTGTTCTGTACAGTATATTGGTTGTACTTCACAATCACTTAAAAAACATATTGGTAAAAATATTTCCGATATACTGCATACTGCTTCGAGAAATGTATCAGCAGCATCTTAACATTTTGCCTCGGTTCATTCTGGCTTCAAGGTTCAGGGGATAAAAAGGGTTAATACTCCAATCCGTGGAGGTGATATGAGAAGAAAACTTCTGAATCATGAAGCCTACCGGATTTTTATGTTTGGTACTCATTTTCCAAAAGGCATGAATAAACGCTCTGATTTGATTTATTATTACTAATTCTGTTTTGTATAATGTTATTTTTTTTGTAATGTTTTTGTACATGTTTGTTTTTTCATTCTCCTTTGGTATTTGCTCATGTGTGTTTAATTAATTGTGCACCTATTGTGTTGAGTATATATACCTGTAAAGTGTTTCATTTCGCTATGCCTATAACTAAGGGCTGATTCACAGCCTGAAACACGTAAGGGCGTTTTTGTTTCTTTTTGTCTTTTATGTCCATTTCTGTGCCATGTTTCTTGATTTTTAAAGGATTTCAATAAACTTGTTTTTTTTTTTTTTTTGGGGGGAAGTGGAACTATTTTTGTTTCTCTTTGCAATATTGTCAGTGGTTAGATTCACCATGAGTTTGTTGCTTCCTAATTGGAAAAGAGTGGGACAGCTGGCTTTCTGCTTTTTTAGGTCTTATTTCTGTACTGTTTTGTAATAGATACAGTAATATGGTAAAATTTACCCCGTACATTTCTGCCAATTAAATTAAAGTCTCCAATTTCTCATTATATGAATTCAATACACTATGCTACAAAAATGCCAACAAAACTTTTAACACGGAGGGGCGCACATCATAGACACTACGTGGTCACACACCATATAAACACAAAGTTAACATTTTTCCAAATTCCTTCCTGCTACAAATTCTCTCATCCCTTGGCATCACATACATTTCCCTTTCCTGGATCTCCTCATACATGTCAGTATCCCTCAGAGATAGGTTCTGTCCCTCCAATATTTCTCCCGCACATACTCTGGAACTCAATACCTCAGCACATCAGACATTCCTCCACCTTTACAGCTTTCAAAAGTAACCTTGAAACCCATCTCTTCCACATAGCCTATGAAATACCATAACCTGCTGCCACTACACCACCTCACAAACATGTCTGTCCCTTAGGTTCTGACTCCTTCCCTTCCCTTGTAGATTGCAATCCCTTGCGGGCAGGCTTCTCTCCCTTCGTATCAGTTGTTAGTTTTTGTGTTTATTGTACTTGTTTTGGTCTTGTGTTATGTATGCAGACCCCAGGGCTCAGGAATTAATGGTGCATTAAAATAGATCATAATGTTAATAATAAAAATGCTACTAATGATAATATTAATGATGGTGATAAAAATAATAATAATAGCAGCTAGTCATCTTGTGCAGCTCATCTCATGATGTATCAAACGAATAGAAAATTCAAAGATGTACAATATCTCATACAGCAGCTAATTTTGAAATACAATGGTTACTATGCACATAATGCTGGTTTAAGGTCTTGTATTTTCTGCTTTGCCATTTAGTTTATGTGAGCTGGTTGAAACTTGTTTTTATATATGTAGTATTTATATGTTTGTATTCTGCTCATAAGCTTGTCAAAGGATTATTGCATCTGAACACTTTCAATGTATTTTGAATTGTTACTTTTGTTTATACACTGTCGGGAAAAAGCAAAGTATTGAGTGCTGTAGATTGTTACATTATTATGGGTCATGGCAGCGCCCGTACGCTGACGAGTAACTCGAGATTCAGCTGTATGTGCACCCAGAGGAGGCACATACAGCTGAAGAGATCGCCGCCGATGCCCGGGCCATGGCAGCTCCTGGACGCAGACGGTGACTCAAGTATAAACCGAGGAAGGCTTTTTCAGCACATTTTTTGTGCTTAAAAATTTGACTTATACTCAGGTATATATGGTATGGATTTTAGCGCCCAAATGACAGGTGCATTAGTAGTGTAGAATGAGCCTGAATTTATTAACCTGTTCTACTGCGGGTCATAGATTAGGCACTTTCTAGCACTAAAACTTCAAATCAGGCTCTGGTAAACCACTTTTAACTTGGTCTACCTGTTCCAGCAGTAATGCATCCAAAAAACAGAGGGTAAATATACTCACCCAAAAGAAAAAAAATATATAATCAGAAAAAATCTTCACTGGATCAAACTATGAAACATAACTTTTACTAGAAACTTTAAAAAGGAGTAATATCAACTCCCAACATACAATTATAAACACTTGTTTATAATTGTATCCAGCAGTAATGCACCCAGTTTTTCTATCCACCAGTCATAAATGTGTAGAATCATACAGTTGTGGTGTGACATGCCTCTAGAATGCCCTCCGATCTCAAGTGCGTTACACAGTGCCACGGTCGCCCAATAATTCACCTATTTGTGGAGTTTGTGTGATTATAAATCAAGAGAACAGGACTGTGTCAATTTTTGGACTGAAAGGATGCCATACTACTGGTGCAGCCCCGTACATACATGTCTCCCTTAGTGCCACGTTTATGAAAGCTGTCTAGGTCTAAGACTGTCTTTGTTGCTCATAGCAACCAATCTGAGTTCCTCTTTCTTTTCATATAGTGCTCTTAAAAATGAAAGGGAAGCTCTGATTGGTTGCTATAGGCAACAAAGAAAGTCTTAGACCTAGACAGTTTTCATACATGTCCTCCTTAGTTCTGCTCTTTCCATACTGTAGTTAACAAATAATGATTTAATGATTTAATTAAAACGATCAAAACAAAGAAATAAAGACCCTAAAAAGTGTCATGTCTCTGACCAGCCCCCTATTAAGAAACAGGCAAAGCTCTCTGTGAACCAATAAGAAATATATACTAAAGTATACAAAATAAACTAACTTTTATATAGCATTTTAATAAATAATAAACATAGATTTAAAGGTTGCATATTGTATAAGAAGTGGATTTAAATAGTTAAAAATGAGCTGCAGTAGGTCAAGAAAAGTGCATGTTCCAAATTAATAGGTGGCAAAAAATTGCAGTCACCCCACGTATCAGTGTCTGGCTTACCAAAATTAGCTAGAGCTCTCAGCTAGTACAAATTTCGAACTGCCTCTCTAGCAACTGCTGGTAAAATATCGCTATGTTATTGACAGGACAACTGCTGGAATTTAAATATTGCCTTAATATCTCTGAAGTTAACCAAAATCAACAAAAATATGGCAGCATCTACTTTCGTCACTTAGAGCCCCATTGCAAAACACAAAAGCCCAATTTATGCATACATCTGTAAATTTAACGATGAAAGCTTTTTTCAATCTGAATACGTACTAAGGTTGTCCAATTCACATTAAAGGTAAATAGCAATGTCCTGGTGAACTAGAAAAGTCTATACTCCATTTCCTCTGGCCTTCCATTTAAGCACTAGATTTCTTAGGTCTTCTGTTTACTGTATTCTTTTTCTAGACAGGCATTGCCACTATTTGTCTACAGCAGTCACTAGCCAATCATTTATATCACTGTTCAGAAGTGAAAGCTCAGAACAGTGTTGTAAGCAGAGACATGTGATCACTGCAGCGGTGATGTGCCTGTACGGAAGAAGAACACAATAAACAGAAGACTGAAGAGGGCCAGTGCTGGAAAGGAGGAAAGGTGAGTATAGGCTTTTTTTCTTATTTTAAAAAAAGCTTTATTGTAAGTTAAATACAGCAAAAAGATATGAATTGAGCAGACAATTTGACAGTATAGATACAATAAAGGATGAAAGACTATAGCCACCTTCAAACTGCAGTAAAGCAGCTACGCAGTACAAAATCAGGGTGTAACATTTCAACCAGATTTTATTACAGCACGACAAACTCACAAGGATATATGTCCTTGAAACATTTTCTTGGGGAGAGGTGGATCCTTGGGACCATGGACTTGGACCAGGAGGGACACCAAACAGGAATCAAGACTTGGTTCAGGAGGAAAGCTAGAGGAACAGGAGACAGTCACAGTCCAGGAAGGATGTCAGGTAGGAATCCAGAATTGTGCCAGGAGAAATGCCAGAGGAAAGGCAGATGGACACGGACCAGGAGGGACACCAGACAGGACCAGGATACAGACCAGGAACACAAATGGCAACAGGCACCAAGCAAGCCCCCAGCTTACACTCAGATAACTCAGGTCCTGTTTGGGTCAAAGGGCATGTTGTGGCATGGTGTCCTGTGAATCGTGACACACGGTTTCCAAATTTTACACTATTCAGTACATAGCATTACAAAACAATAATGACCAATTTCAATGAGGCTTAAAGGAGGAGGCAGAAGCAAGAGGAGAGATAAGAAACGGTAAAAAGGAAAAGGGCCCCTTGTGGTGTGATTACAATTTTGGATGACATACTGAATTTTGCAATTGCTGACCCAATTTAATATGTACTGTAGCAAGGTTAAAATAGATTTGCATTAGATAATGGAACAATAAACCCAAAAAAACAGAAAACGACTGATATCAACATTCAATCGACATCAATAATTAGAAGTATAGATGGTACATATCAGAATCAAAAAAGAAGTTCGCCCACAGCTTGTCACCAGTCGCAACCAAATTGTTTTTAGTTCCTCCATACATTGAATGAAATGGATCTCCTTGAACCAATCAGTGAGCAGACAGTAGAACACCACAGTCTCGGAATAATAGTCAATTAATAAACAGGAGACCAGATATTGTTTCAGAGAGTTAGTAAGGAGAGGAATCATGAAAAGGTGGTGAAAAGCTGGCTCATTATCAAATTTTACATTGGCAACTTTCTGGATTATTTTTAGAGCTTTCAACCAAAAAAGCTGTAGTCGTGGCAACATTTGTGTGAAATTGTTCCTGTGTTCCTCTCACAATGCCATCATTTATCCAACACAGTTAGGTATAGGGATCTCGGGAAACGCAATACCTGTTCAAGGTCTTGTAAAATAGTTCCTGTGCTTTGGAAGAAATGTCAGCTTTATGAGTCAAATAGAAGGCTTTAATTCAATTGTCAAAAGTGATAGAGAGATTGTAAGGTTGAGCCAGGGATTAACTATTAGAATGGTTCCCCACTTGGGGAAAAGATGTTGATTGTATATGGGTAGGCTCTAGATGGACTAAAGGTAATTTAAGTAGCTATTTGGGTGACATTGCAGTAGACAGCCAGGGTAAAGCGGCAACAGAGGCATAATCTATGGCAGATTCTAGTTGTATCCAGAGTTTAGAGTTCACATTGTGAAATCCGTTTAGGAGGCGAGCTGCCACTGCTGCTAAATACTAAGCTTGAATGTCAGGGAAAAAATGGTTTCCCCCTGCTTATGTTCTCCTTAGGGTGGCTCTAGAAATTAATGGATTCTTCCTTACTAGGGATGAGTGATATTATCGACAAAAGTTGAAATCGACACGATTTTTAGGCTTATCGGAAATTTCCGATCACGCAATAGTTTAGGTGACAATCTTATAGATAATCTTTTACTATCGCACCATTTTCAGCGTTTCCTGTTATTTTGGTAGACAGCCAATTACCTCCGAGGATAGAGGGGGTGAGGAGGTGTACGACATCATGACTGGGCGGTGTATGGATATCATTGGCAGCAAAAATCACGTGACCTTGTTTTATCTATGCAACTGCAGTTCCTGTTCAGCTCATTCTCTGGCTATGTCACTTCACAGCAGGACTTCTCTGCATTTAAACCAATAGCTGTTCTAACAGCTCTGAGAGACAGAGACAGTCTCTTCTAATACACAAAAACATCCATCTAGCTGTAGCTTAGAATAGAGTTAAGTTAGAGAATTTCACTTCTTATTTAGTTAGAGAAAGTTTTAAAGATATCTACTGGTGTGTCCAGCCGCGTTTTTCCAGTTCTTTTGCACTCACTGTGTGTCAGTGTTCCCAAAACCGGCATAACTTATCCCTATAACTTGTACGCAAATTGTGTTATACATATTTCCTTGTAAATTGTGTCTGTTGTCAGTGGTGCCAAGACCGCCATATTAATCCATATAACATTTAAATACTCTTATTGCAGTCCGTGCGTTTGTTTGCCGCAATGAGCTCACCTGTACGAAAATTGTGTTATACATATTTCTTACACCAGACCGCATTTCACAGGTATTCAATAGAAACAATTCTGTTTCTAATCCTAGTTGTTTGTTGGAAATTAGAGGGATGGTGTCATCAAAAAATGACTTATTGTTTAACTCACATTTTTATGTTAAACACATTTTGTAGGAATTTTTGGTTATGTTTTTTTTTAATTTTCCAGATCACTTTCAATATTTTTTTAATAATTCTTAAGTCCTGCAGTTTTCACTTTGGCCACTAAGCCTATTAATCGTCTGACACTTCCTGCTCTGTTTATAGAGCTTTTCAGCAGTGTGCTCATTATCAGTAAAAGCAGGGTCAAGCTGAAAGGAGACACCATTGTGTACAGATAACACAGAATCCACCAGTCACAAGAGGAGATGTCACAGCTCCCCCTCTCACCTCCCTGCAGAGTGAAAACTATCCTATAGATGTCTATGGGACAGAAACTGTCTTAAGAATCCTATGGGCATGAAGCTGCTGTAAAGTATCTCTCTGACTGCTGATAAAGCAGTGCAAGCAATAATGTCGTCCCCACAATCATATATAGACGGCCGAATAGAGAAATCTACAATCAGGAAATAAAAACGACTGAGAGGAAAAACATATGGATCAGGGTCTTGATTTAATAAGTAAAAAAAAAAATTGGTGACATATTCCCTTTCAGAATATCTGTGATCTGCCGTCTTTGCAGTACAGTTTCTCAATAAGAGACTGTGAAAATCTCTTCTATACCTTTTAAATTTTTATTTTTCTGAACATGGAGCGAACTACAGGTGGTAAACGAGCAAAGAGGGATGTAATGGGTGACCTCTGGCAATCCTTATTTACCACCTTAGCAATGCCTGTAATGCAGAGCACACATACAACACAAAGAGACCGGCTTAAGATCATGGTGCACGACTATCTGCGTCTCAACACCGATGTTTTTGGATATGTTCCGGACCCAATTGACTTCTGGGTATCCAAAATGGATGAATGGCCCTTGCACGCCCGCCACGCCATAGAGATGTTGTCCTACCCAGCAAGACCAGCGTCATATCTGAGCGGATCTTCAACACAGCTGGAGGAGTCATTACAGACGAATGCATCCGGCTTTCCACTGACAATGTGGATCATCTGACTTTCATTAAGATGAATCAGGCATGGATCTCTGATGTTGTGGCCCTAGTTGCCAAGGTCACCCATTAGTTGCCGGTCTACCAAAAGAAATGGTCCACTTGAATTTTTTTTTTTTTTAATGATAATTTCTTAATGCAATTTTTATAATGAGTGCCCAAAAGGTTATTTTGCTGGTTTTGCGGTTAGGAGACTGTAAAAGACACCAATTGTATACGGTTTCATGAAAAAAATGTATTTAATTTAGTCATTTCTTCAAGAAAATTTCAAGCACTGTCAATGGTTATGGGGTCTTGGTGCTGTGAAAATCAGCTATAATACAGGTCCTTTGGTACAGAAATGTGATTTCTAAGTGGCATTTCTTCCTCACAATTTTTAACACTGGCTGAGAGGTCATTTGTATAATTTTTGGGGGCATTGTGCTGTCCAAAACCAGCTATAAGGTGTCCAAAAGGACATTTTTTGGTGGTTTTGGGGTCAGGCTACTTTAAAATGGATGCCAGGGTTGGCAATTGGGTAGTATTCCTGCCAGGGGCCGGAATGAAAAAGGTGTCAGGTGATATGTTAAAAATAGGAAGTAGTAAAGGGTAGGCACCCCATTTGATTTAGCTGCATGTGGCCGTGTATCTCGCCGCACGCTGTAACTGAGGCCCTGCTAGCTGAACCTCCGCGTTCCACGTTGGGACGTTTTTGCTGCCACCAGCACCGCAAATATGACAAGTTGTTGGTTCCTGGTGCAAAAAGTGCTAGGGGTCTCCATGTGCCATGTTAGTGTGACTTGTTTGTGTGAAAGGGTCCCCGTAGCTGCTGGTACCGCTGTACCTGCTGTGGCTATGCCGCCCTCATGTTTTCTGTTAGACATTGAACATGATGAATTATTTTAGCCTATAAAATTTTTTCTGTGACTTTTATAGTCTAAGGCCATGTTCACATGGCTTATTTTGGGACGGATTTGGTCCCGTATTCAGCGCCGTACTGCGTGAAATACGGTGCAAATCCATCCTAGTTATTATGGTTAGAGATGGGCAAATTGATTCTAACAAAGTGGAATTCGTTTAGAATTTCAGGAAAACGTCGGTTCGGAACGAAGTCGAAGTTTGGGGTACGTCGCGTGAACGAAGTGTGTTTTTGATTGATAAAATGGCTGCGAGCACATGGCGTTACAGGGGGAAAAGAACTCTGGGAGGAAGAAGGGCAATAGCCTACTTGACATGTGCAGAGATGAAGCCAATCAAAGACCGGCGGGATTCTGTAAAGTCACCGCACTATATAAGTCCGGGCGTGCGCTGGGAGCTCATACCACCTCACTGCACTATTAGGGAAGGGCTGCCCGGCTGCTAATGATATCTCTTACAAAAGAACTCATTTTTATAAAAGCGTTTTTTGGGGGGTTGTCACAGCTTGTCTCAGAGACTGCTTCTCTTAATGATCAAATTCTGTTTTGTGGGGTATTGGAACTGAAGTCCAGTGTGCGTCCAATGCAGCTGCTTTACATTTTAATACTATCTGCTCACAGAAACATTGAATATCCAAGGGTATCTAAGACTGTCCTGTTGTATTCACTTAAAGAAACAGCGTTTTACAATACAAATACCACTTCATTTTTGGTTGCTCAATTCTTTTTACGCAATTTACCATCCAGGGGTTAATAGCGTTGTTCTGTTGTTGCGGTGACTAAAAGAAAACGTCTTTTTCATCGCCAAAAAGACATTTTTTCCTGTAGCTTTAATCACAACAGAGGGTTAATTATAAGTTTTTCTGTTGTTCTGTACCTTTAAAATACACGCCATTGTTAACACGCTCAAGCTGGTATTTTTTGGTTGCTAAAATTCTTTTGCGCAATTTACATCCGGGAGTTAATTAAGCGATGTTCTGCTGTTGTGGTGACTAAAAGAAACCATCTTTTTCATCGCCAAAAAAGACATTTTGCCTGTAGCATAATTCATATCCGAAGGTTAATTAAGTCTGTTTGTGCTTTTACATTCAGTAGAATACACAGTGTTTTAAAACGACACATACAAGTAAATTTTTCCTGGCAATTTGTTGAACGCAAATTATATCCAAGGGTTACCCAAGCTTGTTACTGGGTTCATTTGGAGTCAAATACAGGGTGTGTATTTATCATATACAGATATCTTTCATCAAACAGTGTCTGTACATTTTAGAACAAACAGTATGTCAGACAGAGAGGTGGCAGGCTCTTCACTGCGAGTGGCAGAGGCACAAACATTCCTGGAGCAGGCCCAGGTCGCAGCACAGCAAGGGGACGTCACAGCAGGGGTCACTCGGTGAGGCCACAACTGCCGCTGTCATCTAGCGGCCGTGTGCTGACCAGCAACCCAAAGGTTCTTGAGTGCTTGACTAGGTCATCCACTTCCTCCCAGATGACATCTGACAACCCCAGCTAAGAGTCGGTGGGAACATCAGACACAACCCTTAGTTGGCATGGCCCGGGAGCGGGTCAGCGGCCCTCACCTGTCCTCAACCCCCCTCTGTCCCAACCTGTTCCCTCAGCCAGAGATCTACTATGTTGTCTGGGCTCAGCGCCACATTATAGCGAGGATGAACAATTTGAGGATGGCAGCCAGAAGCTACTTGGCAGCGTAGAAATGGGGCCAATAACCCCTGCTTCTTGCAGTAGGCGGCAAAGTATAGATTTGGAGAGTGCCATGGGAGGTCATGTTGTGAGGGGTCAGCCTCTGCATACCAAGACTGGTGATGAGGACAGCAGTGACGATGAAACACATATAGATGATGATGTAGCCGACCGCACTTGGGAGCCAGGTGAGGCAAGGGCTTCATCATCGTCATGAGAAGAGGGCGTCAGCTTGCTCGTCAGGCAGCGGCACAGCCAGCAAGTGGGTTGTGTGGCCGTGAGTCAGCAGGATAGCAGCAGTGTGAGGTCGGGAGCCAAGCGGCCACGGGGTAAAAAACCCGCTTCGCAGGTCCAAGAAAGTAGCGGCACAGGGGCTCAGCGAGGCAGCGGTGGTAGTAGTCACTCAGTGCGGAGCGTTGGCGGTAAAATCATATACTCGGCGGTGTGGCAGTTCTTTGCTAGGACACCAGAGGAGCCGAATATGGGCATATGTAGAATCTGTAGGCAGAAAGTGAAGCGTGGCCAGGGAGCTAACGTTGGCACCACGGCCCTGCTTCAACACATGCAGCGTCACCATCCGGTGGCCTGGGAGAACCGTGGCTCAGATGTGGTGGTCCATCCTGCTGCCGCAGCAACGGCAGCAGCAGCAGCGCCAAGTGGCACACATGCCATTGCAGCCAGTCAAGGCTCCACCACCTCTGCAGAAGGGAGCTGTTTCTCTTTGACATCATCTCCCGGTCCAGATGCTCCTGCTCCACGCTACTCATGGCGCCAGCAGTCGTTCAGCGAGGCGATTGCAAAGAGACAACAGTATGCGTCCAACCATTCGAAGGTGCAGCAGCTGACCATGCTCCTGTCCAATTTGTTGGTACTGCAGTCCCTCCATTTCCAAATGGTGGACTCTGCTACGTTCAGAGATCTTATGGCTTGTGCCGAGCCGAGATGGAGAGTTCCAAGCCGTAATTTCTTTTCCAAAAAGGCAGTACCAGCACTTCATAAATATGTAGAACAGAAGGTGGGCCAGTCCTTGAGCTTATCGGTTTGTTCCAAGGTGCAAGCAGCGCGGATGTCTGGAGCTGTAACTACGGTCAGGGCCAGTACATGTCCTTTACGGCCCACTGGGTGAATGTGCTTCCGGCCAAGGCACACCAATAACTTGGACAGGAGACGCCGCTTTCTCCTCCACGTTGTCAAACTGCAGCTCCTGCGCCAATGTCCGCCTCCTCCTCCTCCAACACCACCACTATCTCAGCCTCCACAAGTACTGCTCCATCATACCACATGTGTAGGGCACAGTGGTGTCATGCAGTTCTACACCTGGCTTGCCTCGGTGAACGAAGTCACACAGGGGAGGAACTGCTCTGCGTCATGCAGCAAGAAATCGATGTGTGGCTTTCTCCGCGCTAACTGCAAATCGGAACCATGGTGACGGACAAAGGAAGGAACATGATGTCCGCGCTGCACCGAGGAGGGATGGCCATGCGCCGCATGGCGTAGTGTTAAATCGGTTGTGAAAAGGTTCCTAAAGTTTCCCCCGATCTTAAGAATTCTAAAAAAGGGCCGGGAAACTGTGAATGCCACTTCACCCCATTCCTAAAAAAGCCGGATACCCCCTCAGTTGGCAGCAGAAGGGCCCCTCCCCCAAACACTCTAAAAATGCGTGTTTTCACCCGTTGGAATTTCCCAGCTGCACATGTTGGACCGCTGTATGAACAAGAAAGGCCATTAACGTTTTTTTTTGATGCCCAGGCGGACGGGTACTCCCCTGTGAAAATTTTGATTCAGCCGTGGCAGCTCATCGTGACCCCTGCCGTTTGTTGAGGCATTCGAGGAGGCCCATGTTAATTTGTGTGCTGGACTACGGGATGAATAACTCTTTCCACTGCTTTTGTCCGGAACAGATGCTAAAAAATCGCGGGGGAGGGGACTAGACTTTGGGGTGACAACATCTCACGGCACATGAGCCCTGGGGGACTGAAATGGGGGAGGGGAGGAGGGGGAGGACAGGGAGCAAAGCATTGTCGGGTGAAATGAGTGAATTTTTTACCCAGGTACAAGAGGGGAGGAGCAGGAGCAGCTGGAGGAGGTAGATGGAGATGAGGAAGCGAGGCAGATGCCCCGAAAGCACCAGGCAGTATACGTGGAGATGGGGCGGACCCCTCTGAGTCCCCTTTTTGCAGATGGGCCCCCGCATGCTGTTTGCCCGGCTAGTGACAGCCGAAAGTCGTCCCGGGAGAGGGATGACTTTTGGCTCTCCCCCCTATTGGGGAAACCCTCGCTACCGGTCCAAAATGGGACCTTTTTCCAGCTATTGAGAGGGAGGGCAAAATAAATAATAGGGAAAACCTCGAGTCAGTTTGGGCCCCTGCCTATGTGTGGCTGTCGTTCTGAAGGTCTGACCGGGGGTTTTTCAGGTTTACTATACTGGGGGCTGCTGGGGGAAGGTGAGGGGTAGGGCAGTACCCCTCCTCAGCAGCAACTATGTTCTGGAGTCACGATGAGCAGCCTCCTTTAACCGCCCAGTGAAAGGGGAGACGCCGCAGCGGCAGGACCTGGAGCAGCCCTGAACCAACGGTGGTGGCCCATTGGAGGACTCTGCCTCCCAGTTAGAATCTCCCCTGGGGCTACTGGGCAGCCAAACTGGATGTGTGGCCGCAACTTGCCGAGTTTGCAGTGGAGAAGCTGTCCTGCCCGGCCAGTAGTGTGGCATCAGAGCGGGTGTTCAGTGCGGCGGGGGTTATCGTTACCCCAAGGAGAACCCGCTTGTCCACGAAAATGTGGAACGTCTGACCTTTGTCAAGATGAATCAGGCGTGGATCGGCCAGGATTTCCACACACCAATGCCTTAGGCGTCAGACTACATCAGCCATGACGCCTCACCCAAACTGTGAGAAATGAGTCTGGGTTCAAACTACCTGCCTCAGCCACTATTCTGATGCCGCCACCCGCCTGATGCCACACATCTGCTGACAGTTTCTCCCTCTGCCACCAACCATCTTTACCAGGGACTGGTATTGCCACCCACCTCCACACTCTGTCATTGTGCCACTCTCTGACCTCATACTGCTGTTGCTGTTACCTCCACACTGTGTCATTGTGCCACTCTCTGACCTCATGCTGTTGCTCCTGCCGCCATCACCTCCACTCTGTCATTGTGCCACTCTGTGGCCAACTCCTGTTTTTGCCACTTCCAGAATGTCATTGTGCCATTGTCTGACCTCATGCTGCTGCTGCCGTGACCTCCACACTGTGTCATTGTGCCACTCTGTGGCCTACTCCTGTTTTTGCCACCTCCAGAATGTCACTGTGCCACTGTCTGACCTCATGCTGCTGCTGTGGCTGCTGCCGTGCCCTCCACACTGTGTCATTGTGCCACTCTGTGGCCTACTCCTGTTTTTGCCACCTCCAGAATGTCATTGTGCCACTGTCTGACCTCATGCTGCTGCTGCCGTGACCTCCACACTGTGTCAATGTGCCACTCTGTGGCCTACTCCTGTTTTTGCCACCTCCAGAATGTCATTGTGCCACTGTCTGACCTCATGCTGCTGCCACCGTCACCTCCACTCTCTGTCATTGTGCCACTCTGTGGCCTACTACTGTTTTGCCACATCCAGAATGTCATTGTGCCACTGTCTGACCTCATGCTGCTGCTGTGGCTGCTGCAGTGACCTCCACACTCTGTCATTGTGCCACTCTCTGACCTCATGCTGCTGCTGTGGCTGCTGCCGTGACCTCCACTCTCTGTCATTGTGCCACTCTGTGGCCTACTCCTGTTTTTGCCACCTCCAGAATGTCACTTTGCAACTGTCTGACCTCATGCTGCTGCCACCGTCACCTCCACTATCTGTCATTGTGCCACTCTGTGGCCTACTACTGTTTTGCCACCTCCAGAATGTCATTGTTCCACTGTCTGACCTCATGCTGCTGCTGTGGCTGCTGCCGTAACCTCCACACTGTTTCATTGTGCCACTCTGTGGCCTTCTCCTGTTTTTGCCACCTCCAGAATGTCATTGTGCCACTCTCTGACCTCATGTTGCTGTGGCTGCCGCCGTCACCTCCACACTCTATCACTAATGTTGCCACCTGAGCTCTCAGCATGTTTTTTTTCCAGCTTTCGCTGGCATGACTTTATCAGGCTACATTCCCGCTTCAGTTTTTTGGTCAGTTTTGCCCTCTTAAGTGCCCAGGGAATTTTATAGTGAAGCGATTCTAAGAGCGGCAGCAGTCATGTGCGTGTCATACTAAAACACAACATTGTATGAAGACCAAACCAAGCTCCCTCTGCATATTTAAGAATGGCACAATGTTCTACAGCACCCTGCAGGCTCTGTGCAGCCTGGAAATAGCTGTTTTTTAACGTGATTCGTCCCAAAGTAATTCGGACCGAATTTAATTTTGTCGGGAAATTCGGCGAAGTGACCGAATCGAATTTTTGATAAATTCGCCCATCTCTAATTATGGTAATCCACAGTTCTCATGGAGAACTGTGGATTCCGTCTCTTCTCCCCGCTTACGAAATACCGCAAGCGGGGAGAAAGTAACGTGCCCATTATCCCGGCGGGATACGCACCATGGATAATGGTTGTCTATGGGGCCAGTGAGCTGCCGCCCTACCCCCGCTACACGGCAGCCGATGTAATTGCGGGCAAAATCCGTCCCCGCAATTACGCCGACAATAAACTGTGTGAACATAGCCTAATTGTCCAGATTACTGTTGTTCATGTTAATTCCAGCTTTTCCTCCCCTGTTTGGGTGTAAGAATGAAGGTGTTGTTGCTCTCCCATAGACTTTAATGGTCATCGGCGATTATCGACTATCTGCATGATAATTTAAAAATCTGTTATCTATAAGATGACGATTGTCAACACAGTCGCTCATCACTACTCCTTACCTAGAAAAAATGTGAGATGATTCTATAAAAAATTGTCTAGGCAGGATATGAGTAATGGCCTGGTATTGCCTAATAGCATTTAGCAATGGCTAAAAATGAAGGTCATCTATTTTGTAGAGATCCAAAGGAATGTAGATGCCTAGATAGTTGAAAGATAAAGGGGACCAAGAAAACGAGAAATTGTGTTTTTCAATGGTGTTATGGTAGCAGGGGATAGTTTCAAATTCAGAGTCACTTTTTGACATATTAACTTTATGACTGCTAAGAGATCCAAATTTATCCAAAGCTGTTATTATGGAAAAATGGGGTCCAGAAACATATAAAAGTAAATCGCCTGAGAAGACAGAGTTTAATGTAAATATCTCCAATGAAGATACCATGAATGGAAACATTGGTGTGCATTGCCTGCATTAAGTGTTTCATAACAAAAGTGTGACAGAGCGGGAAAAGTAGGCATCCCTGTCTGGTACCATTGCTGATGTTGAAGGAGGAGGACAGTGAGCACGGTACCTGAGTTTGTGAGGCAAATGATAGAGAATGAGAATCATTCTAAGCAAGATAGGGCCTAGGCCCATATTACTTAACTCCCCTTCCATAAAAGTCCATTCAGCTAAAGGCTTTTTGGCATCCAAAGAAAGCAACATACAGGGATTATTTGATTTATGTGAATAATTTGTAAGGGGTTGGAGTTATAAAAGTGTTGGGACTGTGATACAGTAGGTTGCCATGGGAGACCATGATAAGAGGTGCACTGGTTATGGCAAGGGAACAGTTAGTAGCTCAGGCAGTTTGGGGCCTGTGTATGTTTTAGCACTGATGGATTGCAATGTAAAACCAGGGTGATAGGTGGCTTAGTTATAGCAGACAAAGGGATAATGGTTCAGAGTTAGTGACAAGCTGAGTTTAGCCTTTGTTTGTAGTGCAGTGAGTCAGCAGAAGCTTGGCAGCCAATCAGCAAGCTCAGGGGGTGGAGCTGTGCTGGATAAGAAGGGGGCAGGCTGGTGCTGGGGAGATCAAAGCTGCTGAGTGTAACAGTTAGGGGCCGTCCACACGGCTTATTCCCGACGGATTTGTGCGCCGTATTGAGCGCACAAATCCGCCGTGAATAAGGGGCGGGACGGGGGCGGGGCCGGAGCGCCGCTCCCCGGCCCCATAGACTTGCATTATCCACGGCGCGTATTGCGCCTGGATAATGTGCATGTCACTTTCTCCCCCGCGGCGGATTTGCCGAGCGGGGAGTAGCGACGGAATCCACTGTTCTCTATGAGAGCAGTGGATTACCGTAATTGCTGCCGCGGATTGGCGCCGTACTGAAGTGCAAATCCGGCGCGCAGTACGGCGCCAATACGCGGCAGAATAAGCCGTGTGAACGAGGCCTTAGCGTGTGTGTGACTACAACGAGTCATTGAGAGTCCCTCAAAAAGGAGTCCGGTGGGCATGAGGGGTGGCAGATTCCTGTGGCTGTCATTCGAAGAGAGGCCAGTGGTGTCATGACCCTGTATATAGTTGGGTGTTGAGCAGAAAACCGGGAGAGGTCTGGGAGAGAAAGGTCCCTACTTCCAGAGACAGAGAGTGTCTGGAGGGAAGACACCGACCTGGGTAGCAGCAGGAGAAGGACAGCAGTACACCTGATGCCTAGTAGGAAAAGAGACTACTGATAAAAGGGTCAGGTATAACAGTGAGGAGAACAAAGTGAGAGCCCCTTGTGAGCTTTGTGTGACTGCTGAGGCTGCTGGGTGTCACGACACAAGAATACTGGATGTAATGCATACAGTGATGGAAAGTCAGAAGTAAAAGCCTCATTATACCCAATGTGTCTGAAGTTATTTAACCGCCGGAGCACCACAAGTCCCACACAACACCTCTCCCTGCAATATAAAAGAATTCTGGTAATAGTGGTTGCTGCAGGCAACAAGTAGACTCAGTTAGGGCGCTGCCATAGCCACCCTATCCTTTACAAATGAACTATGGAAAAAGTCTTCCGAGTATTGTCTCTTGCCTCTTTGGATGACTCAAATCCCACTTTGTCCCAATATATAAGGTCTTCCAATAGAGGGTTCACCTGCTTGGCAATCAGCTTAGCAAAGAGTTTGGTATCAGTGTTAATCAGAGGTATGGAACAATAGTTTTGGCCACCACCCTCCTGAGGAACCACAGTTATGAGAGCATTTAAAAAAAACAGATGCAAATGTTGAATCAGTGGATACTGTGATAAATGGATAATGGATAATGGATACATTATCCAATAAGACTATAAAATTTAGCAGTGTATCCATCTGAGCCTTGACTAACCAGACAGAAGAGATGCAGCTGCTAAAGGGAGTTCTTCAGGGGTGATGGCCTCCTCCAAAGAGCCAAGAGTTTTACTATTTAGACTAGGGAAAGCTGATTTCGTGAGAGATGGTGTATCCATCATAGAGGTTGTCTGGGAATGAGGGCAGGCAAGTTATAGAGGTCATCATAGTATTTGTGGAAATAAGAAAGAATATCTACTGTTAAATGCATCTTCCCTTTAGCATTCTTAACTGTGGAAATAAAGAGTGATACTCTTTATTATTCCAACCATAAAAGAAACTTGCAAATATTTGCTGATACCTTTTATGCTTGCAGTCAGTTAGATAGAGAATTTCATGATGTGTTTGAGTAAGTTCCCTCAGATCAGTCTCCAATCCTGAGGCTTTATGACTCGTCTCTAAGAGACTCAGCTCCAGTAGCAAGGATTGCATTTTTTGTGAGGCTTCCCATCGTGCTCTCATTGTACTCCGTGCTTTATGAGGATTTCTCTTAGCACACAGTTGAGGGCCTCCCACAGATTTTGGGGAGAAGTATTATTAGACTGATGAAGAGCAAGAAATTCACGAGTGAAGGATTTTAACTTAGAGAGACATAAAAAACCATAGAGAAATGACTCATTCAATCTCCACCAAAAAGCTCAACATTTATGATCTGGTCGAGCCAGATCACAATGTACTGGAGCATAGTTGGCAGAGCCGGGACGATGGGTCGGCGAAGAGAGGCCGTCGCCTAGGGCGCCTCCCTCTGCCTGCCACTCGGGGCACAGGCATGGAGCCGGCTCAGGAGCTGAGCCAGCTCCATACATGGCAGCACTGCCATGGCAGCACTGCCGGCTGTATCTCTATACAGCAGGGAGCAGAGTGATTTACTTCCACCCCCCTCCTTCCTCCCGGCGCCAGGGAGGGGGGGGGTTGGTGACAGGGGCGGCCATGCATTGGTGGCAGTGACTAATGAGACAAATGTTAGGAGAGATTATGATCCATCTCTCCTAACATGTCTGCTCCCTGTGACAGTTTCCTGTCACATGATCGTCCAGTGTATGCTGGGAGGAGTGGGCAGAGCTTCGCCCCCCTGTCTCCAGCGGAGCACTGTTCAGTGAGCCCCACAGAAGAGGTCAGTGGATTACTGTGTGTGGAGTGGGGGATAAGAGCTAAAGGGAGCTACACTGAGGGGGGGGGGGCTGTAGTGTGTGAGGGGAGGCTACAGTGTGGGGGGGGGCTGTGGTGTGTGATGGGGGTCTGTGGTGTGTGAGGGGAGGCTACAGTGAGGGGGGATGTAGTGTGTGAGGGGAGGCTACAGTGAGGGGGGGATGTAGTGTGTGAGGGGGGTTACAGTGAGGGGGGGCTGTGGTGTGTGAGGGGGCTACAGTGATGGGGGCTGTGGTGTGTGAGGGGGGCTACAGTGTGGGGGGACTGTGGTGTGTGAGGGGGGCTACAGTGAGGGGGGGCTGTGGTGTGTGAGGGGGGGCTACAGTGAGGGCGGGATTGTGGTGTGTGAGGAGGGGCTACAGGGTGGGGGGCTGTGGTGTGTGAGGGGGGCTACAGTGAGGGGGGCTGTGGTGTGTGAGGGGGCTACAGTGAGGGAGGGATTGTGGTGTGTGAGGAGGGGCTACAGTGTGGGGGGACTGTGGTGTGTGAGGGGGGCTACAGTGAGGGGGGCTGTGGTGTGTGAGGGGGCTACAGTGAGGGAGGGGCTGTGGTGTGTGAGGGGGGGCTGTGGTGTGTGAGGGGGGGCTACAGTGAGGGAGGGACTGTGGTGTGTGAGGAGGGGCTACAGTGTGGGGGGCTTTGGTGTGCGAGGGGGGCTACAGTGAGAGGTGGGGCTGTGGTGTGTGAGGGGGGTTACAGTGAGGGGGGGCTGTGGTGTGGGGGGGGGTTTTACAGTGTGGGGGGTGTGGGTGAGGGGGGTTACAGTGTGGGGGGACTGTGGGTTGTGTGAGGGGGGCTCAGTGGGGGGGGGTTTTTGGGTGTGTGAGGGGGTTTGGGGTGTGTAGGGGGCTGTGGTGTGTGAGGGGGGGCTCAGTGTGGGGGGGGGGGTGTGTGAGGGGAGCTACAGTGAGGGGGGGCTGTGGTGTGTGAAGGGGCTACAGTGTGGGGAGGCTGTGGTGTGTGAGGGGGGGCTGTAGTGTGTGAGGGGGGCTGTAGTGTGTGAGGGGAGGCTACAGTGTGGGGGGCTGTGGTGTGTGAGGGGGGGCTGTGGTGTGTGAGGGGAGGCTACAGTGTGGGGGGGGGGGTGTGAGGGGGGGCGCAGTGAGGGGGGCTGTAGTGTGTGGGGGGGGTACAGTGAGTGCGGGGGTGTGGTGGGGGGGGGCTCGTGTGGGGTGGTCTGTGTGGAGGGGGGCTACAGTGGGGGGGCTGTAGTGTGTGAGGGGGGCTCAGTGTGGGGGGGGCTGTGTGTATGGGGGAGGTACAGTGTGGGGGGGGCTGTATTTGTGTGGGGAGGCTATAGTGTGGGGGGCGTGGTGTGTGATGGGAGTACAGTGAGGGGGGCTGTGGGAAGGGGGATGTAGTTTCAAAAACATATTTTATTAAATACTTCAAAGCACCCCCCTAACCCCACATTGGTGTGGGAATTGTAGGTTTTTTTTCCTTTCCCGCTAGTGGGGGGGGAGGGAGGCGCCATTGGCCTAATTGCCTAGGGCACCAAAATGCCTTGTCCCGCCCCTGATAGTTGGAGTGTAGCATTTTACTTATTGAGGAGTGGGAGACAAAAGGAGGGAGAGAATGCTTAGGGGGGATATAGGCAATTCATCTATAAGATCCATGAGAGTGGGAGAAGAATGTGTTATCCTATATAGAAGGATGCCTTAGCCTTCAGCCATCTGATAGTTGCATAGAATGCATTCATTTTTTATCCTTATTAAGGGTATGAAAGGCTATTGATGGGATAAATCAAAATTCCCCATAAAATGATCGAGCTTTGCACAAAGCTTATTAGTTCATGAAATTTCAGAAAGGGGAGTAGATTATTGTAAGGCGCATGAATGTTAGTGATTGTATAAATGTTACCCTGTATGTTGCATTTTCCCAAATATTATTTCAAAAAAAAGTTGTCTGTAAAAATGTCAATAATTTGATGAAGCAAAGATTTGTGAAAGAAAATGCAACTTAGTTTTGTGGACTGTTTTGTTCGGCACCCGCAGGGAAAAATCATTGCGGAAGGACAATAGGTTAGACTGGATGAGGTGTGTCTTTCTAGCAAAATTATGGATTCTGTTTGTGCATTGATATAGATCTGAGTTCCCCAAGATTAATATTGAAACCTTCAAATTGAAGGATTTTTTTTTTCTTTTATAGGTGTTAACAGACTTTCCTATGAACTTTTATTATGAACTGGAGAAAAAAAACCTTTTTACAATACTCAGAACTAGGAAGAAGGAACATAAGAAGATAGCCCAATATTCAATATCATGAACAATAATACTCTATGTGCCAACCTCAGCAGCACTGCAGTTGGCCAAAGAAGGTTTTTTTCTTGAATGTTTACATGTTAACTTTACTTAACATATGTATACAATTCTAAAATATTGACAACAAAGTATTATAGTAGCAAACAATTATCTAGTTTTGGCATAGCCTTTATTAATGTATATACACTATATGGTCAACTCCCTATATCTTCTAAGCATGTATAACTGCCCCATATCTTTTTTTGGTTTCTAAAGCACAGAGTGCATACTACAGTGTCATTTAATCTAACATTACATTTTATTTTAAGCCATAATCAAAACATTCACTTTGCACAGAATAATGTATACTGGCTTAATTTTAGTCTTTCATCCTTCCATCACATTTATCTACTTTGGTCTGGTCTTTTAACTGTTTTCAATTCCTTCACCTGGATTATGCTTGTATGCATTTTTACACTTGCATTCGGTTTTATACTGCAAGATTTTTAAGGGGGGGTCAAGGGGAAAAATAGAATGCTAACGGCACAATGTTGGATGAAATCATTCCTGTCAGCTTTAGAAATGCTAGTTTCCAAAGCTGCCTTAGCAATCTGACAAGACATTTTATGTAGATTAAATTACAAAAATATATCATAACAAAGTCAGAAATAGGAGCTGCTGATATTGAGAGTATATGTTTCTAAAGATACTGATCTTTAAAATATACCTGTTTTAACTATGAAATGAATAAAGTTTAGAAGGTAAAATTAATTGTGTGGATGCCCCCATATTTTTGTAGTATATTAGGTTTTTTTTCTATGATGTTTGTCCATAAACTAATTTAGTTAAATCAGTTATTTTGAATCAATTATTTGTATTACTTTGAATCTAAATTATCTGTCTACATATGACAGAGGAGTGGGTTATAATACCAGTCTATTTGTGAGAGATCAGGGGGCTGGAGCTGCAGTCTATATGTGATAGAGGAGGGGCCATGAATGGTGGTCAATATGTGGGAGAGTAGTGGTGCACTTAAGGTATGTAAATTGTGATGCTGCATGAGTGAATTCATATATACGGGATGGCCCATATCATGCTGTATGTACATGTACATCACTTTGATGTGAGCGCTCTAGGCAGCAAAAGCAGTCGGCCCGCGGTAGTTATCAGTAGAGATGGGCGAATTGATTCTAACGAAGTGGAATTCATTTAGAATTTCAGGAAAACTTCGGTTCTGCACAAAACAGAAGTTTGGGGTAATTCGCAGGAACAAAGTGTGTTTTGTGTAGCTAAAATGGGCGCAAGCATATGGCGTGACATGGGGAAGAGAACTCTGGGAAGAAGAAAGGAAGACCCTAAATGACATGTGCAGACATCAAGCATATCAGAGACCAGCAGGCTTCTGTGACATCAAGTACGGACGGCACCCACGCTTCTCACATTCCTCTCATTGTGCCCTGACATAAGAGGCTGCTACTGTAGCAGCAGCAGAGATCTCACACAAAGGAAATTGCTTTTAATAGTGATTTGGCAGGGGGGGGTATGCTTTTTATCAGAGACTGCTCCTCTTCCGTTATAATTTTGATTCAGTATGTGGGGTATTGTAATTCAAGTCCCGGGTGGGTCTAATTCTGCCCCATATACATTTTAATTCCATCTGGTCATTTCTGGAGTGCAATTATATTAGGGTTATAAGCATGTTTCTGCTTTATATTCAGTAAAATTATGTTGTTTAAACCCAAGACAGGAAATTTGTCTGTTAATCTGAGTCAATTTATATTCAGGGGTTAATTAAGCAGGTTTGTGCTTTTATATTCAGTAAAATATATGTTGTTTTTAAACACCAAAGACGAGGAATTTTGTCCTGTTGATTTCTGGAGTGCAATTTATATTCAAGGGTTAATTAAGCGTATTTGTGCTTTTATATTCAGTAAAATATACGGTGTTTTTAAACGCCAAAGAAGAGGAAATTTTTCCTGTTTTCTGGAGCGCAATTTATATTCAAAGATTAATTAAGCATGTTTGTGCTTTTATATTCAGTAAAATGTACGGCATCTTTATATGCCAAAGACGAGTAAATTTTTCCTTTTGATTTCTGGAGCACAATTTATATTTAAGGGTTAATTAAGCGTGTTTGTGCTTTTATATTCAGTAAAATACACAGGGTTTTTATACGCCACATACGAGTACATTTTTCCTGGTAATTTCTGAAGCGCAATTTAAATCCACGGGTTAATTAAGCATGTTTGTGCTTTTATACTCAGTAAAATACACAGTGTTTTTCTAATCCACAGAGGAGTAAATTCTTTCTGGTAATTTCTGGTGCGCAATTTAATATCCAAGGGTTACCCAAGCCTGTTAGTGGGTTCATTTCAAATCAAATACAGGGTGTGTATTTATCATATACAGAAATCTTCATTAAACAGAGTCTGTAAATTTTTGAACAAACAGTATATCAGACAGAGAGGTGGCAGGCTCTTCACATGCGAGTGGCAGTGGCACAAACATTCCTGGAGCAGGCACAGGTTGCAGCACAGTAAGGGGACGTCGCAGCGGGGTCACTTTGTGAGGCCAGAACTGCCATTGTCATGTAGTGGTCGTGTGTTGATCAGCAATCCAAAGGTTCTTGATTGGTTGAGTAGGTTGAACTTCATCCCAGATGAGATCTGACAACCCTAGCCAACAGTCGGTGGGTTCGTCAGATGCAGCTCTTAGTTGGCATGGCCCGGGAACAGGTCAGCGCCCCTCACCTGTCCTCAACCCGCCTCTGTCCCTTTCGGGTCCCTCAGCAGGAGAACTAGTATGTGGTCTGGGCTCAGAGCCACTATACAGCGAGGACGAACAATTTGAGGACAGTCAGCAGCTACTTGGCAACGAAGAGGTAAGGCAGACATCCCCTGCTTCTTGCAGTATTGATGTGGAGAGTGGCATGGGAGGTTTTTTGGCGAGTGATCAGCCTCTGAATACCAGGACCGTTGAGGAGGAAAGCAGTGTGAATAGTATGTCCAACTTAAAGAAAGTAAAAACATAAGTCCTTCTGGAGGCCCTCCCCTGTTAACGGTGGAACAAATTACATCCACACAGATTTCAAGGGGTTTAAGAAAGAAAGTTGATAAACGTTCATTTGGTCAGGAACAGATAACACAGGTGATAAAGGAAAAGTTTGCTGAAATTGTATCTAGGTGTCCAGATTTTGAAAGTTGTGGAAATTCTTTAACTGCATTTGTAATGGAAAAGGCTCCTCACACAACCGCCTCCAAGACTATAAAATAAATAATTATAATAATAATAATAATCTTTAGAACTAGTGTTGAGCGATTATTAACGACAAAGTTGAAATCGGCACAGTTTTTATGGTGATCGGATTTTTTAGATCATGCGATAATTTAAGTTAAAATCTGTGCATCATCTATTAAGATCGTGCCTTTTTCGCCGCTTCCTGTAAGTTTGGCGGCCAGCAAATCAGATTACAGAATAGAGCAGGGTGAGATGTGTGTGCGACGTCATGACTGGGATGTGTATGGTTGCGATTGGCTGGAAAAATCACATGACCTCGTTTTACATAGAACAGTGTTTCCTGTTTCAGCCTCAGTGTCTCTCAGCGTTTTAGAGCAGAAGGACGTGCGCTCTGCTTGTGTCCAAACAGCTCAGCAAAATTATTATATTTCTTCACAGAGAAACCTCTACTATTAGCTGTGATCCTTACAATTTAGTTAGATTAGAGATTGGAAGATTTTATATAGTTAGTTAGAGAATTTTAAAGGAGCATCTACCGCTGTAAAGTCACAGGGGGGAGCGTAGGGGGGGGGGGCACGGGCGAACACAGACAAGCTCTATCTATAAAGAATACTGGATAAAGTTCACCAAGACTTAGTGTAGACATTGCAATAGCTTTATTATTAACAGTTTTCTATTGAAATATTTCCTGGATATTGGGCAGCCTGAACTTATAGGATACACATCTTTTCTAGTAACTGCAGTCTCTTTGTTAGATGCAAAACTACACTTTTATTATCAGTATACATTTCAGATAGATGTTCATTTTCAATTTTGCCCATTCCACCTTTGTTGATATATCCACCTTGTACTTAAATTAGAATCCAGCAAGTCAGCACAGGTTGATAGGTGCCAAAAATACCTTGTAATATCCGAATAAATTTCAGATACGTGTTTTTTGACTTTGGCGCACTACAGCTTTGTTCATTGAGGCACCTTGCACTTAAATGTGAATGCTGCAATTTTTTAGTCACCACAGGTGAATTGATAGGTGCCAAAAAATACCTTTTATTATCCGAATACATTACAGATACGTGTTTATTGCACTTTTGCCCAGTCCAGATTTGTTGATAGAGCCACCTTGCAGTTAAATTTGAATCCAGCAATTGTGTAGTTACCACAGGTGAATTGATAGGTGCCAAAAAATACCTTTTATTATCCGAATACATTACAGATACGTGTTTTGACTTTGTGCCTACAGCTGGTTCATTGAGGCACCTTGCAGTAATTTGAATCCAGCAATGTGTGTTACAAGTGAATTGAGGTCCAAAAATACTTTATTACCGAATGACATTCAGAAACGTGTTTTTTCACTTGGCGCAGGCAGCTTTGTTGACTTGATAGATCTACTTTGTCAGTTATATTTGAATCCAGCAATTTTGTTTTGAATTTAGGGATTTGAGAATAGCTGTGATTTGCCGTCTTTTAATAATAGAATTTCCAAAACTCTTCCATAACATATCAGATTAGTATATTTCTGAACATGGAGCGAAATTCAGGTGGGAAGCGAGCAAAGAGGGGAGTAGGACATGGAGGTAGAGGTACGAGAGAAGGTGCTCCTCCAGTGCTGGCGACAACACCATGCCAGCGATCATCAGTTGCAGGACCGTCAGGCCTGTCATCGCTGGGTCATGGCCCTGTGAATCTCAGTAACGAACAGCGTCGCCAATCTGTCCTTCAGTGGTTAATGCAACCTGCATCCAGCAGTTTTACCTCCTCGTCCTCCCAGTCACGGCCGCAAATGTCGTCATCAGCATCACCAGCATCCGTCCAACATGAAGCAGCCCAAATATCAACTCGTGTACCCACCACTGTGGATAATCCATTTTCTGAAGACCTCTTTGATGACAAGATGCGGTTGGGGTCAGAAGGCATGTTAAAATATCAAGATGTCAAAGAGGATGATTTTTCTCTGCTCTGACGCCCAGTTACTGATGCCATCAGAGGAGAGAAGGAAGCCGGTCAATCGGCAAAAATCCCCGGCATCGCAACTGCCTTGCAGTCCCTCTTGCTTGTAGCCCGCAGCTCCTGGATGCAGAATGTCAGGACGACGAAGTCACCTGTTTTGATGATGATGATGATGATGACAACATTGCGGATCCAACGTGGTCTTTTCAGCAGAATTTGCTTGCGAGCGCTTCATCACTGGACGAGGAGGAAGACGATGGGGTAGTGTCAGTACGGGTTCCGCCTCAAAAAGGGAGAGGGCGGTTGCAGAAGTCCGCTGATATGATTCCGCCAGCCACGGTCAGCGCAAACCCCGCTCCTCGCTTATCGCCGTCAAAAAGGTCCAGGATCTCTCAAGCCTGGGCCTTCTTTGACCAAGCCTCTGATTCACCCAGCGATGTCATATGCCGCCTTTGCCGTAAACGCATAAGTAGAGGCAAGAACCTTAGGTGGTTAACCACCACCAACATGTCTAGTCACATGCAGCGAATGCATGAGTTGAAATGGAGGCAACACTTGGCCAAAAAAGGCCAGACCGACGCCGGGCCTCCAACCACTGTCACACCCTTTGTCTCCGCCTCCTCCGCCACCACCAAGCGTTCCTCAGCTGCCCATGTCTCTCAGAGTCATGATCAGGGATCAGCCTCCGCTTCAGCCTCCACCGTCGCCCGAGTACCACCAGCACCACCAGAGACCCATCCTACCCCTTCTCCTTCCGCCAGTTTGACGACCTGCACGCCGTACAGCGGCAAGTCTAGCAGCCAGCCTTCTGTCTTCCAGGTTTGGGAGCAGAAGAAACACTTTAACCCACACCATCCCAAAGCCAAAAGCCTGAATGTCGGCATTCCCAGGCATTTGGCCTTGAAAATGTTGCCTTTCCGTCGGGTGGACACAGATGGGTTCCGCCACGTCATGGCCCTTGCCTGCCCCAATACCAGATGACGAGCAGGCATTTCTTTGCCAGAAAAGCCGTCCCTGCCCAGCCACGTGTCATCGAAAATTTCAAGCGCGCTGTCTGCCTCTGTGGCCGGAAAAGTCCCTCGGACCACCGACACATGGACGAGTCAGCACGGCCAAAGCCGCGAGATCTCTGTGACAGCTCACTGGATGAGCTGGGTGGATGTCCCTGGGGGTGACGGTGGCTCTCGGCTCGGCGCACGCTCTCCAAAACCGCAGGCATGGTGCAGGGTTCTTTCCCCCAAGGTCCTCTGGTGGCATCACGTGCCCAGAGAAACCAGGCCGTGTTGAAATTAATCTGTCTTGGAGATCATCCACACACAGGTCAGGAGCTGTGGACGGCTCTCCGCAACGAGACCGAGCGCTGGCTGGGTGCCAAGAACCTTGTGCCAGGCAAGGTGGTGTGCGATAACGGGCAAAATCTGCTGGCCGCCCTTAAGATCGGTAGGCTGGAGCACATCCCTTGCCTGGCACATGTCATGACCTTGTCGTCCAGAAATTTCTAAAGAGCACCCGGTCTGGACTGCCTGCTGAGGAAGGCTCGAAGTCTAAGTTCGCACTTCCGCCGTTCGCACCCTGCTTCGTCCTGCCTGGCTGCGTTGCAGCGTCAGCTCGGCCTCCCCGTCAACCGTCTCATTGTTGACGTGGCAACACGCTGGAATTCCACCCTCCACATGCTCCAGTGATTGTGGCAGCAGCGCAATGCCATTACGCAGTACGAAGTGACACATGGCCTGACAAGCAGCGGTGCGGACCTCGGGGTGTTGAGCCACCGAGAGTGGAGGCAGGTGAAAGAGCTCTGCACCATCCTTGCCAGTTTTGAAGAAGCCACCAAAATGGTCAGTGCGGACAATGCCCTTGTCAGCATGAGCATTGTGGTGATCTTAGTTCTGGAACGATCGTTGGACACTCTGAAACAACAGGTCCCGCCAGCGACGGAGGAGATGGACACAGATGCGGACACGGAGCCTTTCTCTCCGTCAAATCCACAAGGCCCGACAGTTTCACAATTTCATCGTCTTCATTAGGCAGTGGTTCGGGGTCCAGAGCTAGTGCAAGGTGGCGCATCAGCTCTCAGGGTGCATCATCTCAGGCAAGTCAGGGCTGTGTTGAAGCTGTGCTGGAGGCAGCGGAGGAGGAGGAGGAAGGGAGGAGGAGGAGGAGGAGGTATTCCTAGACACCGACATTACCGACGTCCCTGCCTTGGAAAGAGGTTGGCGCGAATTTGAGGCGGAGGAGGAAGTTGAGGAAGATCAGTTTGCTAGTGCCCCTCGACCCAGAGGCTTGGGAAATCAAGGCTCCATCTCTCACATGAGTGCTTGGATGCTCCATTTCCTCCAACATGATCCTCGCATTAAGGCCATCAAAATGAACAACAGTTACTGGGTGGCCACCCTCATGGATCCCCGGTACAAAACAAAACTCAGCACTTTCCTTCCACCCACCCAAATAGAGAGTAAAATGCAGGAAATGGAGACCTTGCTGATTGATCAACTGGAGACATCTGTTGCATCTGCTTCGCGTTCCCCAAATGTCACGGTGGAACAACATCAGCGACGTGACAGCAGTAGAGTGCCAAGTAGGCGTAGCGGCAGCAGCAGGCAAGGTGGCAGAAGCCTAATGGGTGACCTCTGGCAATCTTTGTTTACCACCTCACCCAACGCATGCAATGTAGGGCACACATCCAACACACAGAGATCAGCTTAAGATCATGGTGCTCGACTATCTGCGTCTCAACACAGATGTTAATGTATGTGTTCCAGACCCAATAGACTTCGGGTATCCAAAATGGACGAATGGCCCGAGCTGGCTCGTCACGCCATAGAGGTGTTGTCCTGCCCAGCAGCCAGCGTCATATCTGAGCGGACCTTCAGCACAGCTGGAGGAGTCATTACAGACAAACGCATCCGGCTTTCCACAGATAATGTGGATCGTTTTGACTTTCATCAAGATGAATCAGGCATGGATCTCTGATGATGTTGTGGCCCCAATTGCCGAGGTCACCGATTAGTAGGCTGTCTACTTCACAGTCCACTTCAAACAGAAATGGTCCTCTTGAAAAATGTTTTTTAAAATGATCATTTCTTACTGCAATTTTTATTCTCTTTTCCCAACAGTTCATTTTGCGGGGTTTTGCTGTAGGAGATTAAAAAAGAAAGGTTTTTTGAAAAACCCCGTTTTCCATTTACCCTTTATCTTAAGAATTTTTCGCTTTGGGTAAAAGGTTTTGATTTCTTTGTTGCTGGAGATAAACTAAAAATTAGGGCCCCTTTGGAAAAGAAATGGGGTTTTAAAGGGGCATTTCCCCCTCAAAATTTTTAAAAGTGGCTAAAAAGTCATTTTTAAAATTTTTTTTGGGGGGTCATGTAGCTGTGAGATACAGCAATAATCATGGCCCTTTGGGAAAGAAATGGGCTTCTAAGTGGTATTTCCCCCCTCAAATTTTTAACGTGGGCTGAAAATCATTTTTAAAATTTTTTTTTTTGGGTCATGCCCCTTTAAAATTTCCGCAATACTACAGGTCCCTATTAAAAAAAAATGTTTTTTTAAACGGGCCCATTTTTTCCCTTCACAATTGCCCAAAGGGGGTCAAGGGTATGTTTTTGAAGTTTTGGGGGCATTTTGTTTTTGAAATGCAGTTTATCTTCAGTTCCTTTTTTAAAAAAAAAAAGGTTGTTTCTAACGACATTTTGTTCTTTAAAATTGTAAAGGTGGTAAAGGGTGATAAATGCTGTCAGAAACGGGAAATAAAGGACACTTTAAGGGGAAACAAAATTGAAATATGACTATTTTTTGGGCAATTTTCCTTTTAACAAAAGCAATAACCCTGTTTTGAGAAAACCCCTTTTAAATCCCAAAAAAAAAAAGGGAGAAAAAAAGACATGGGGGGAACCCTTTTTCCTATTTTAAAAATGTGTTTTCTAAATTAAACTACAAAAAAAATTGATGTACAAAATAGCTTTTAAAAAAAATTCCTTAAATTAAAAGGGGAGGTACAGGAAAACTTGCCGGGATGTGTTATTCAGGGCAGGGAGTTTGGAGCATGGACAAAAAAAAAAGACAAGAAAATTTTTTCCCCCAGCACGTTGAGTAAAATAAAAAAAAAAGGAAAAAAGATCCCAAAAAAAAGGGCCCCCTGGGGGGGAACGGACCCTTTAAACCCACCATTTTCCCAAGTAAACCTAAATTTTGGGTCCCATCATACGGGGGGGCAAGGTCCCGGGTTTGACTGTGTACTGGGGAAAGGGGCGGGGTTTTTTCCTCACATTTCCCGTTTCCCCTCCTTGCTTCCCGACATTTTTCGTTGCGCGTATCGGGGAAATTTTACCCTCGTGTTAATGTTTGACAACCCCAGCCTGGGCTCTCCCCGCCCCCCATTTAACTCCCCCCTGGTCTTGCTGAGGAAAGGGACAGGAATAGTAAATGTCCATTCAACTAAATTGGGGTTTAAAAAAAGACCCCTTTTTTCGGCATTTTTTAAATTTGGGGGTTTTAGAAGGTTTAATGGTTATACAGGGCCCAGGACATTTTCGGGGTAAATTCCCCGTAAAATAAAATGGGGGGTTTAAAAGACCCCTTTTTTTCCGGCACTTTTTAATCTGGGGGGTCAGACGGGTTTTAAAGGGTAAGGTGCGGTCCAGGAAGGGTTTTTAAATCCAGTTAAACAAAAATTTGGTGGGGTTCAAAAGACTACTTCTTCCGGATTTTTTTAAAATTGGGGTCATGCGGGTTTTTGGGGGTCTGCTGCGTTCCAGGACAGGGATATTAAATTTCCCTTTTTCAAGTAAAATAAAGGTTTCAAAAAAAAACTCCCTTTTGGCATTTTTTTAATTTGTGGGGAGCAGGTTTTAAGGGCCCATGTGTGGTAAAAGAAGGGATGTGAAGGGTTTGTGATTTTTTTTTTTGGCTTTTTTTCCCAAAGGGTGTTTTGCAAAGATGTAGCAGGTATCCATTTGAGTTGGGCTGAAAAATTCCCGTTCCCCAGCCCTGTTTGGGTGTAAAATGAAGGTGTTTTTGCTCCCCAAATTGATTTTAAATTGGTCACGCTCAAAAAATCGCCCGTAATTTTAAAAAACCTTATCGTGGGGGCCCGAAAATCGACAATCCCCCAAGTAAATACCCAAAAAAACCCTAAACACTATTTAGCCCTTTAAAGAGAAACGTTTTTCCCGCCTTGTCGGGCCCAATCCTGTACCTACCTCTTCCCTCCGTCCTTTAACCAAAATCACTGCCGAAAGTCCTGACCTTACCCCCCGCCCCCGACTCCGAGTTTCCCTTAGGGTTTTTGTAAAAACCCCCCCCCTCGGCGCCCCCAAACTACCCAATTCATGTCGGGGATGGGCCGACCTGGTGATCCCCCCGCAGAAGCCCATCCCACTTTGCGGCGGGTTTGGGTAAAATCCGGACCTATTTAAAAGTCCCCCCCCCCCCCCTTTGGCGTGGTGCTCCCATCGTTTTGGGGGGCCAGGGGATCCACTACCATGTCCGTGCCCAATATAAAAGCAGGGGGGAATAGCGTTTTTTCTTTCCCCGTATTCCTGGAGACTGACAAATAACGTGTCCGCTGAAAGGGCCCGAGAAAAGGGAGGGGTCACCATGAGCTGCCAAATGGCCGACACTAAAATTACACAGGGGGGTACTCCTGTCCGCTTTAATCATCAATAAATCATTAAATTTTTTTCTCTGTTCATAAAGTGTTCCAAAAATATGGGCTTTAATTCCGCATTTGGATATTTTACATATTTTGCCTTGTGGGGGGGCCGGTTGCCGTGCAGCTTAAGGAGGGGGTGCTTGGGATGTAAAAAGGCTGATGCTGCAAAGTTTGGTTTTTTTTGGCCTTTTTAGAAAAGTCTTTTAGATGGGGTAAGACTTTTAAAAAACCCGATTTTAAATGTATGCCCTGCAGGGAGCATGGCCCAAAACCCTCCTCCTAGCAGCGCGGACAAAAATTTTCTTTTATCCTTGGGCCCCAAAGGTTTTAATTTTCGGTTTTTGCGGGAAAAGCCCCCAAATCAATGTATCTTCATTACCCAGAGCAATTTTTTTTCCCCCCTGTGTACTTTTGTCGCCCAGGGGAAACTCGTCCACTTGGATCATCAAAAAACGTTAATGGGCCCCTTTTTTTTTTCACAATTTCCCCTTTTATCAATTTCCCCCCGTTTAAAAATATTTATTCCCGGTTTATCAATTTCCCCCCGTTTATCAATTTCCCCCTTTTAAAATATTTTTTTCCTTTTCATCCAAAATTTCCCCCCGTTCATAAATTTCCCCCCGTTTAATTAAAATTTTTTTCCCTTTTTTCAAGTTTATTTAGTCCCTTTGCCTGTGTAAACCCGGGCCTTTATGCTACGTTTCATGACCCCCCGAATCCCGCCCCCTGGGGCCCCGCCCCATTGGGCCCGACCTTTGATACCGTTTCGGGCTTAAAGTTTTGGTACCTCGCGTGCCTTGGGCCCCCGCAAGACAGTCCCAACCCGCCGGCAGCGGGGTCTGGTTAAAACCCGGGGCCCCTTAGGGCCCCGCTCCCTGGCGTGGCCCCTACCACCCCCCCCTTTCAGTTGGTTTCCCGAGGGGAACCCCTACCTTTTGTCGTTTCAATGGGGAAATGAATCCCAAAATTTTCCCGGCCATTCTTTGAAAGGGCAGAGTCCACCCTTGAAAAGGGGGGGACTGGCAGTACCACCAAACTTTGGGGCAGGAAGACGGGCCCGCTTCTTTCACTTTTCGGATGGTAGGGGGAAAATGCCTCTTGGCAATGTCCCCCCCGGTAACGACTTTCCCGGCACCCCTTGGGGTGCCGAGGGGCGGGGTTTTTTGGGCGGAAAATGATTTTAAAAAAAGGGAGTTTTTCCCCTTTGGCAGGGTTTGGGGAAGCCTTGATGCCCGAATGGGGGGCGTGCCAAATGGGTTTCTGCTGCTTTTGGGCCCGGATTTGACCACCAAAACTGAAAAAACGTAGGGGACACTGGATGATGTTATGCCGGGGCCTAGTGCCAACGTTAGGGCCCTTCCACCTTTATTTCTGCCCCAGATTTTTACATATAGTTTATGTTCAACCCTCCCGTGGGGTTTGTCAAAAATGCCACACTGCCGACTAGGTGATTTTACCCCCCAAAGCTCTTTCAATGACTGAATGTTACTGCCCCTAACCCAGTGGGCCCCCGTGCGCTACTTTCTGGGACCCGCAAATGGGTGGTCAAAATCGTGGCCCTTTGGCTCCCCAAACCCTTTCATGATTCCCCCCTGTGACTTCCCCGGCCCCAAAAAACCTTAAAACCCCAAATTACGGGCTGGCCATGCCTTTAAAAACAAGCGGGCCCCCCTCTTTCCAATGATAATGATGAAGCCCCTTTTACACTGGTTTTTCTGTGTCACTCATTGAACTAAGGGGTTTTAAAAAAAAAACCAAATAAGCGATGGGCACCCAACTTTACACTCCGCCGAAAAATTAAAAATCTCTACTGTCCAAGATCCCGATTGTCGTCGTTAAATCCCCTTTTTTTTCCTCCCGAAAATCCTAAAACTTAAAGTGAGAAAACGAAATGGGTCGGGCTGGGGGCAATGGGGGCCCAGGGTAGGCGCCCCGTAGAGCCCACTTCAACCCGGGGAAAAGAGGGCACACGGGGGCTTTAGGTGGGTGAATTTTCCATTTGGGGGGGACTTATGCCTTGGGTTTTAATAGGGTACCTTTTCCCCGTCCCAGCCTTTGCTTTTCTTCCCCGACCCCCCCAAGTGTATCCCGGGTACGTCGATTTGTTTGCCCGTCCCCCGCCGTCCCCCCTCAACGGTGTCGCTTTACAAAAAACCGGGCCAATCAAAAACATATTTCCCTCCATTTTAACTCTCCTCATCATTTTTGCCCCTTCTTTCAAGAAGCAGGGGTGTTTCCCCCCCCTTTGCGCCACTGTCCTCAAAAAAGTTTGGGCCTCCTGTAATAGTGGTGCAGAAATATAGTTTGGGGTTTGGGAAAAACGGGGCGAGGTGGGTTGAGGGGCATGTGAGGGCCCCCCACCGCTTTGGGCCATCCCAAAATAAGGGGTTGTGTCCCGACCAAACCCCCCGGGTCTTGGGGGGGGTTGTCGATTTTCATTGGGAGAAAGTGTTGGGCCTTTTGTTGGTAAAAAATTGGGGGTAGATGACACCGGGAAAAATTTGGTTTGAGGGTTTAACCCTGCTATAAAGTCCCCCTTTCTGGTGTGCCCCTTTGGGGCTTTTAGGAAAAAACTAATTTTTTTTATTTGATGGTATTATAGGCTTTTTGCCCCAGCTTGTTTTTTTTTTTTCCCGCTGGCACTGCCCCGACTTTATCAGGTTTCACCCCGTTTTGTTTTTTGGCAGTTTTGCCCCCCTAAAATGCCCCGGGGAAATTTAAGAGTGAATGATTATAAAAGCGGGCAGTTATGGGGTGTGTTATACTAAAAAACAACATTTTTGTGAAGCCAAAACCCAAACTCCCCCTTTCAATTTAAAAATGGCACAATGTTCTTTCAGCACCCTACAGGCTCTCTGGCAAAAAGGGCCCCCAAAAAGAAAAAAAAACTGTTTTTTTTAAAAAATTTTGGGGCAAAAAAAATTTTTTGGGAAAATTTACGAATTTGGGAAAACGATCTTTTGAGAAAATTTACCCCCTCTTTTATTAATAAAAAAACCCGTTTTCAAAGGGGGAATACGCCTAGAATGTAGTAGAGCTATCGGGGCTGAAGTGGGTTCTTCCTATGCAAACATCACAAAATTTTATGCCTTTTAAAAGCACCACTACTTCCACATATTGATACCATTTTGCCCCCTTATTGTCAAAATTAGACCGCTGTCCCCCCCAATTTTTAAATTATGTATAGACCAATGTTCTTTCCCGCTCCCCTATTTTCCAATTTTATTTTGGTTTAACTGACCAAAATTTTACATTATCCCCTGCATCCTTGGAAACACCCCCTATTTTATGGAAATTCATATGGCCTGGACATTTTTTGGTTGTGAGCAGGAAAACTTTCTAGCCCACCGGATTTTAATCTTGATGGGGTTTGTGTGTTACTAGCAGTAATACTTCAGAATGTGGTCCCCGTCTTTTCCGGGAAAATTTACCAAAGGCCCCCCAATGTAGTTTGGGCTGATTTTTTGACCCTTTCCCAAGAATTTATCCTTACCCCATTTAGGGCCCGGGGTCTTACACAAAACCCCCTCTGAGTAATTTTAAGTCATCTTTGAAAATTTTTCTTTTTCTAATAAAAGCGTAACAGTTGTTGTATCAAAAAGGCTTTGTTTTAAGGGGCCCGTATCCCACTCAGCTTTTTTTTTTTTTTGAGGTTACATTGTTGTTCCCCGGGGTTTTTAGACACTCTTTGGTCTTGCCAAAGGGGGAGAGTTTACCAAATTTGATTGGGTTGAGGGGTGTGTAAATGTTTTTTTTACAGGTAAAGAGTTCAAAACTGTGCAAAATTTAAAACAGGTTTAAAGAGGGGCAGAGTAGGAGGGCTTTTAAATAAAAGCTAAAGGTTTTGTGAGAGCCAAAAATTTTTTTGCTGGTTTGGGGGCGAAAAAAAATAATTATTTCACGTCCAAAGGGGGGTACAGTGAAACCCAGAACCCAACCCTTTTTGCAATTGCGTGCTGCCCAAAGGGGGCGAGGCAACGGGCGACAGTCCCGCGCTGAAGAGTGTGGGGGGCCCTCAGGGGGAAGAATAGGGAAAGTCCAGGTAATACCAAAACGGGAACGCCAAAGACAAAACAGAACCAGAGGGGTAAAAATAAACAAGGGGGTCAAAAAACCAAATGGGAGGGGCACAAAAAAGAAGACAAAGGGGGTAAGGGAAAATTGGGGGTCAGGTTCCAAGTAAACAGCCAAAAACAAATCCCCAGGAAAACCCAAGGCCCGCCCGGAAATTTCACAAGGGGGCACTTTAGGAGGAAAAATTTTTTAAAAAGGGTTTTCCCGAAGCCCCCGTAGTGATTGGGGCGGCCCCCGGGTTCCCCCATTGGTTGGGGCGAAGCCCCCCTGGGTGGCTGGGGTCTTTTCACTACAGAGGGATAGCAGCCGTGTAAACAGGGTTGGATTGGAAATCAGCTGGAGCTGTTGATTTCCCTGCAGCCCCGAGTGCAGCCTACCTGCCCCTTATTTTATGAAAAAAAACAAATTTAAATTTTTTTAAAAAACATCAATTTTTGGATTTTTTAAATTTTTTTTTAGATTCTATTCTTACAGTTTAAATGTACCCCTTTGATAATTTGCCGACCCCTTCCCTTTGTTAAAAGGGGGGAGAAAAATTTCAAAATTGCCAGGAAACCCAAATTTTATTTTCCTCACTGTATCAAGGTCAAAGGCTCCACTCTTTTTCCACAAGTCCACTGTCTTGGGATTACCTTCAGCTTTGTAATGTACATTAAACTGTACATTTAATTCCTTGCCACCTTCTGCTATCATATACTGTGCTATATTGATTACCCATTTTGAAATAAAATATATCTATATTTTAACAGAGCTTCCCCATGCCTAAAAAAATCTGCCTTGTGGTCTCCCAGTATTCCATGTAGGTGCTTATTAATTTGAACCTCATTGTACTGTCTATTCACTGGTATTAGTTTAAACTTTTGATACTATTGTTTATTTTTCCTTTTCCCTTTAATTATGTTACATTCTGTTATGTTCTTGTCATAAACTTGTGTTTATCTCCATGTGTAATGTTTCATAATTGTATGACATCTATTATGATATGTTGTGCTTGTATCATTTACAAAAATCATCTTCAAAAAATAAATCTTTAATAAAATTATTGCAACATAAAGGCATACACAAATGAGAGAGGCAGTGAAAATAGGACGTAGAAACTACACATAACAATGGATATGCCCAATCAACAGAAGTGCATAAAGAGCCATTGTCATAACTTGAAAACTGCATAAGAATCACAATAGATATACTAAAATTAACAAACACTCCTACAAAATAATATCATATGCAGCAGCTTAATACAGTATAATCAGCATGTAATGTATACTAAATAAATTATTACATTCCTTTAATGTCATCTGAATAAAGAATCTTGATAAATAGTAATACAAATGGCAACAAAAACCCTATTGACATAATAGAAATACAAATAAAATATCCAGTAACCATAAACTAATTCATATATTACGTGTATAACCAAGGTATACAGGAGATACATAACTGCCAGAATTAAAGTTACAGCTCCAGAATCACAATAGAAATATAACACACATATAGAAACCAATTGCAGATTAGAGTATAAAATCTCAGTAATAGAATTATTAAATAAACCACTAATAGCAGAAACATAAATTAATTGCCTTAATGGCAATTTCTACACCGACAATTACTAAACTAGTAGTAATGAAGGTGCAAAAAATGCTGAGCACTGATGGAAATGGAAACTTATAATAAAATCCAATAAAAGGAAGCAGTTAGCAACAAATAATAGCCATACATTATGCTCTTTTACTCGAATAATCCTAAGTATAAAGTAGATGTAATAAGTAATGTATATGAAACTATAGTATGCATACTGTACATAAACAGACTAAAATGACAAATAACAATTACCAACTTTGACCTCCGGGTGCTATGGTAACTTTGAGCACTGTGCAATGGTGTTACTTTTGACCATTTAGAATTGTGTGGTAACAAAGACATCCTGATATGCAACAACAACAATCTAATCCAATGAACCATCAGCTGACAAGAAGCTAAATGTTTTGTAACATCTTGGATTTTCAATTTGTAATATGAGGGATACCTGGCAATGCTGACTTACAAAAGGGGTCAAAAAGCCATTAAGATTTGAGAATGTTAAAA
This sequence comes from Phyllomedusa bahiana, assembly GCA_025379985.1. Taxonomy (NCBI): domain Eukaryota; kingdom Metazoa; phylum Chordata; class Amphibia; order Anura; family Hylidae; genus Phyllomedusa; species Phyllomedusa bahiana. Next base: position 62,443 of record JAODAL010018277.1, read on the forward strand.
ATGTCCCTGTGTTGAAAACTATTTATTAATGCAGTTACACATTACTACCATCATCATCCTTTGTCTTTTTGCCTCTACCTTTACTCAAACAGTCTTTGTACTAAAATTGAGTCACTCTTACATAGGCTTGGTCAACCAGAGCCTTTCGATATTGTTTTTCACAGAAGTGTTCCTGAATAATTTGGTTCTATTTACAGAAGATGTAATATACAGTACAGTTTTTTTCTAATCCACCTAAACTGCCAAAGGGGTACACACACTTTCTATTTGCTTTGCTGTTGACTTGAAAATTAAGGTAACTATTAAAGTTAACAGGTTTAAAAAAAAAATCCATGTGGAAAGTAACTTCCTTCTTTCATACTATCAAATCTAGAAATTTTATGTGTTGGGGTACTACACAAAAAAGAAGTAATCAATGAACCTTCTGTACATAATTTATCACCCCCTGTATTGATATTCTAAAAGAAGGAACTTGTTTTTAAAGACACCGATATATAATGTAGCAAAGGAAAGGACAATCTACGTAACGATTCTCGTCTCCTTCTTTTGACAGAACACTAGGGGTGACATATATGAAATCTGGAGTAGACTCGACAGTATTGCAGTGCCATTCCTAAATATGGCAAATCGTAAGTGCCATAGTTGGTGTGCCAGAAAAGACTTGACAGAATTTCTGGCACAGTTGGGACCATGCTAAACAAAGGTCAATATGTATGAAACTTGGCACATCGCAACAATTTTTCAGTTTATAATGCGCTTGGATATATGAAAGTGGTGAATGTGCGGCAATAAATGGTGCCTAAGGTTTGATGTGCCTAGCATACTTTATTGGTGTGCCGTTGTACTTTGATGTATTACTAATATGCAAAACATATGTATAAACCAATGCCCAAATTCTACAATGGCTGCGAAAACAGTTCATTGAGTTGCTTTTCTAATTCTAATTTATTATGTATTATGTTAATACTAAAATTTTGTGGAGATTTTTTTATTTATTTTTTTTATTATTAAAATCTTACAAAATACTTTTTTTTATACTTTTAGCATTATGTTATTGTATGTTCATTTGTGTTCACAAAAAATGTATGCCAATGGGTTATTTAATTTAAAATTAATTTTAGATTATGTTAAAGGGGTTTTCTCACTGCAGGCTTTCGCAGACATGAGCTGTTTCTCTCTGTCTTACAGCTTCAAATCCAGGAGTGGGCCTCTCCTCCCATTAGGCTTGTCTTCCCTAACTGTGTCTTCCCTGCTCTCTCCTGAGTCATGATCATCATTCTGTGTGAGCAGTGGGAGAGAGGATGTCACAGCTCTGCAGACGTCCTGCAGTGGCAGCTCCTGCTGTCACCTCCCTCCACAAGCAATATAACCAGAACACCTGTATTGGTGTAAACAGTTATTCATACAGCCTGAAATAATGAAACAAATGTCAGCAATGCAAACTGTTCCCCCCTCTTTTATCAGGCAGGAGGTAGAGGAGGAGCAGAGTGTAAAAGGCTGTGTTTTATGGGGGGAGAGTGAATCTAGCAGATAGAGAAACTGAGTAATTGCCCAGATCCTTCACTTAGAGTTATCACTGGGAGAGGAGCATAGAGAGCTCAGGCAGTCTTTATTATTTAGACACAGCACATGTAAGGGGTTGTAGTTATGACTGTGTTAGGAGTAGTAGCACACTGGGTTGTCATGGGAACCCAGGGAGAGGGGTGGCCTATTTTGGTAGACAAATATATAACAGTTTAGAGAGAGTGACAGTTGGGACTGTTAGGGCAAAGTCATTCAGCAAGCTAAGGGGCGGAGCTGGGCTGAGAAGAAGGTGGGCCAACTAAGTAGCAACCAATCAGGGCACAGATAGGAGGAGTAGCCTGAATTAGAGTTGTTTTGAGGGAAGTCAGTATAAGGAGAGAGAGAGGGAAAAAAGAAGGTTCCAGAAGGGTTCAGAGATTCAGTGAGACAGCATAGATGTAGTGCACAGGAGGGGAGTTAAGTACCCAGTTTGTAACTAGTTCTTTTGGATAGAGAAGGAGATGGTTGGGGAAAAGGATCTCACTTCCCTACTCCTGAGGCATTGCTAGAGAAAGGACACAAGAGAAAAAAAGAGGATCTCCTAGATCCTGTATGGGGACAGAGTGGCACAGAAACCAGGGACAGCACGTGAGTGACAGAAGATAGCAGAGAGAGAAAATGACGAATATCAAGAGATGAAGTGAACGTGGTGATAGCCTCCAGTGGCAGACAGAAGGGTGAAGGAGAGGCCCTTATCCGAAATGAAGCATGTTAGAAGGAGAGTCAGGAATAGAAACTACTCTGGGGATCAGGGACTGTTAGGGAACGGCCAAGGTTGGCAGGAAGAGTTTTGCCTTTATACTGTTTCATGATGCTGGGATCATCCACCTGTTGAAGCCTTGTTTGTGTATGGAGATCTGTGACCTTGTACAGACCAAGTTTGCCGGAAGTAAAAACCAGTTCTTTTTATACACCAGTTATGGACATTTATTTATTAAACACGACACAGTACACAAGCATCACACCCATCCTTCATGGTACACAGCGATTCCCATTCTCGGGAATCCTGAACCACATACAGTGGATTGCGTCACCACCACCCGCACCATCCTCCCTGTATGTGTTACACCAACACCTAGTTTCAGTTTCATTTTTACACAGCTCAGAGGGGAGTGTAGCCAGCCAATCACAGCACAGAGGGTCTGTCCTGACCAGGACTGAGCTAGATATCAGGCAGCCAATCACAGGAGAGAGGGCGTTGCCCGACCCAGGGCTTCAGATTTAGCTCTAGACACTCACAGATTAGCTATTAGTTCATATACTAAATGATTTAGGTAATACAAACCAATTGCAAAAGTGCTTATTTTTACTATCCCCATCATTACAGATATAATCTTTGTAACAAGAAAAACCTTTTAATTTTTAATACATTTTAAAGAAGATTTTGTATTTTTAGTGTATTATATAATTTTATATTAATTGTATGTAATAAAATGTATTAAATATATCTAATTTAATTTTACATTGTTTGATAATTATCATAAATTACTCATTTATTATTTTGCTGATATAAGTTGAGAAATAATGGACATTTTTTGCCATAATGTGAAATCTAGTTCCAATATGATTACTCAGGCTCAGACAGGTCACATTTAAATTGTTCTGGCTGTTTGAGCAGTTATACACCTAGTTTTGCCATCCCCCAGAATACCCCAAAATGCCCCCACATCTTTGGTGCGTTACAAAGTGGCGAGTCTGGTGCACAATGCAGCAAACATGTCTGTTCAATATGCCATACATTATGAAAAAAGGCGGACCACTGACTTTTGGTGCACTTAACACCAAAATAGTGAAACTGACCTGTTCATACATGTTGCCCAAACTCTATTTTCAATATTCAAAAATATGGCAATTGTTTCACTGATAACACCACTAAAGTAATATTAGCGACACTAAGTTATGATGATTATAAAACTAGACAAAAATTATGCCATTTAAAATTTATTTAAAATTATGTCATATAAAATAATATAAAGTAATACAGTATAAAATTTATATAAAATTAAATGATATAAAATTAATATCAAAATAAATAATATAAAATCATTAAAACAATACAACATCTACCATGAAAACCATTAATGATTTTGTATGCTGTATAAACTTTTAAGAACTTTTTTTTCAAATTTTTATATTATTTCATTTTTACTAAATTAAATGAATTAAATTTTAATCAGATATCGATCACTGTTTAAACTTTATTTTCCTGCTCTCAGCCTATATTCTACATATGGCTGTAGCTCGCTCCTGAGGTCTTGCTGGGACCTAAGGTATGCCAAGCAACATCACTAAGACGGTTTCTATTCACTGACATGCTATACTAACAGCTTTTATTTTATTTCTAGCCTGCTGTGATTTGTTTGTAATCACTGATAATGCTACAATAACTCAGTAACTACCCATTTGAGAACAGGATTTATTGTATTATACTGTATTGGTTTAATGATTTTCTATCATATAATTTGATATTAATTATTATTTTATATTATTTTATTTTATTTTTATATCTTATTTTATAATAATTTTATATTCTATAATTTTATATATTCTTCTCATTATCATAAGTTAGTTTTATTACTTTAGATGTAATAATTTATTTATTTATTTCTTTTGCCTACTGGCTGCCTCGTGAATTCATGTAGATTGTTATTTCAGTTTTGTACCACATTCTGTTGAAATGCCTTCATTAGTATGTCTAATCTTATGAATGTGGCGCAGCACGCCCCCTAAGAATTGGCACATACAATGGGGCAACAAAATTATTTTGGGTGCAGTTGATGCCAGAAAAATGTTGCAGCCCAGTTCTTACTTGCCACCTAAGGGCCACATTTATGAAACGGTTTTGGTCTAAAACTCACTTTTTTCCCCATAGGTTTCTATGGGGAAAAAAGTGAGTTTTAGACCAAAACTGTTTCAGACATGTGGCCACTCATTTCAGCTGCATCTGAAAAACAATTTGCTGTGAAAATTTCAAGAACTCTTATTTTTGCCCATATACATTCTCCTTCTGATTGCTTCCCCTCTCCACTCTATCCTGAATGCAAATTTCTTGTCTTTCTTTTGAACCAGTACACCAGTGCCTTGACCCTGTGCCAGTCACTGCACTGGATGCCCATTTACTTCAGAATACATATTAATCTAATCGCTGCTATCTATAAATCCCACCACAGTGCTGTACCTTCTTACATCGCCTTCCTCATTTCTTACATGTAGGACTCTACATGTTACTAATAATCTAATAGTAAAGTCCTCCATTCTAAGGATTAAATGCCATTTGCCGCTTCTCTTCCCAAGACTCCAACTTTTTCAGATCTAAATGTAAAAGCATAATTCTTTTGTGTTAATCACTTAACCCATTTCACTACCATTTGCTAACATTGATATACTACATTATGTCTCTACAAGACCATTAATAAGTAAATTGCCGTTAATAGGGCCCAATATTGAACCCTGATGCACTCCAGCAGTAACTGGAGTATGACCCTCTCTGAGTATATACCATTAATAACCACACTTTGATTTATATCCCTGAGTTTGCAAACATTTTCTTCAGTTAAAGGCATTTTCGCGCTACAAAGATCATATCTGTAATGATGGGAACATTAAAAGTAAGCGCTGCTGCAATTGGTTCGCATTATCTAAATCACTTAGTTAAAGGGGATGTATCGCTTCTTTAGTTCGGCTGATTCATACTGCTCTCAGCTTCTCAACTCTAGAAATGCAGGGGCGTTTCTTATCCCTCCCAGTTAGGTGACATCATCCCCCCTTCACTGTTCATGCTGGCTCCCGAGACTCCACCCCCCTCTCTGTGTTCACATGTCACTGTGTCTCTCCCTATGGAGTCTTATGTTGTAAGAGCTGTATATATACCACAGGCTGCATTCAATCTAGACTGAGCACTGATCTCTTCTCCTCTCACAGCTGGAGATTTGTTACAGTTGAATCCAGCTTTCTATGAACACACAGATCTCCCTTTTTTATGCGGGGAGATTAGGCACAGAGACCAACGTCTTTTTTTCTGATTGAGAATCTGCTGCATTTTGTTTTCTGCTGGTGTGCAGAGAAAAATTTGCTACAGCCCTTAATCTACCCAGAGAGGCAGGGATCGACACAAAATTGGCTTTTTTCCGATTGAGAAGCCCTCAGGTTTTCGTTTTTTCGGGCTGGCAATGAAATGGCCCCTTACTTTGGTAAAGGGGCAGAAGAAAAGTCATGAATAGGGCCGCCGGGGGCCCAAAACAAATATAAGAGCCTCACTAGTAAAATGCAAGGAGGGGGGATCCGCCCAGCACGGATATCAGGAAAACAAAAAGAAGAAAGGAAAACTGTGAATACAAACACTTTGCTAATGAAATCTAATTGCAAAGTTACTTTTTTTTCACTGTCCCCTTATTCTGAAAAATATTTTAATTAGATGATAAAACCCCCTTTTAAGCATATAGACTAATCTCTTGTGTTAGACATTTCTGCACAAGTGCTCGGGCCCATGCCCCCCCCTGATTGGCTCCTTTTAACTTCAGTCCTGTTGGTATATGCCCCCCGGATGGGACACACACCCTGTTCTGTTATGGGCTGCCTGCACTCTGTGCTTACTCCCCTATGAGCTGTGTAAAATAAAGGAAACATTCCCTAAACTTTCACTGTGTCTGTAAATAAAGCCTCTAGACCTCTGTGTTAATTCCTACCCAATTGAAGGGATTGAGCAAAAACGAGCCCTTACTTCTAATTCACTCTTCCCCTATAACACAGCCTTATATCCTTTCCCCCCTCTCTACCTCCACCTGATAACAGAGGGGGGGCAGTGCATTTCTCCTATTTTTTCAACATTCAGGCTTATGTATAACTGCTTACAGAAAATTTGGGTGTTCGCTTAAAGGGATTTTGTGCACCCGGGAGGGAGCTGAACTCTGCAGATGTGATAACCATTTCAAGGTCTAAAGCTGTGACATTTTTCTCCCTTCCCCACTCTTACACAAAGAGATGTCATCAGCCCCTTCATAGGAAGACACCCTACGGGGGAAATAACGACCCTGTTTTGAAGCTTTAAGAAAATCAACAGCTCAAGTTGCAAAAGCTTGTTTGAAAAAACCCCTATTAAGGCTTCCCATTTTACTTATTTTAAACCTTTTTATTTGGAAATTATCAAATGTTTTAGAAAAATCACTATATATTACAGCCAATAACTTACCCCTATCCTGTACAGAACTAACCTCCTTCCAGACATGAATTAGATGAGTTTCACAGGACTGATCCCTCATAAACCCATTTGAATTTTGGATTAAAAAATACTTTTTACAGTATATTTCATTCATAAACTCCCAAAAAGCATGTCCTAGGAAATCTTCAATTAACAACAATGGTTATTTTTATTTTTTTGTTCTGGAATTACATTTGCAATGCATCAGTCCAGTGTGGTGTAGCAGACTCTGTTAATTTAGAGTCTGTAAATTGTAGGTATAAGGCCTTTTATGCCATATTACTTAATTATCTTAGATTGTGTGATGTTTGTACTAAGTGATTTGTCTACTTTATTTTTTAAGGTGATGCTGCACTTCTTCCTGGGCTAGACAAGGGGTTCATCTACGAGAAAATGTCTTAAAGAAACAGAAACATTCCACAGGAAGATAATGACTACAAGCACACTGAACCCAGCTTTTTAACCATTGACATCAACATCTACAGATGTAACAAAGATAAACTTGACAGATAATGCACCATTATATCACAGCACAGAAAGCTATCTCAACTTTTTCAATGCATTTCATTGGCTTTATTTCCAAAATATTTTAGAAGCTAAACCTTCACATCGTAACTTAAAACTTCCGTCATTGCATTTAATCTCTCAAAATCAAAAATTGGGGGAAATAGGAGATCATGTTTTAAGCTCTCCTATTATAAGCCTAGATTGAAGCTGTGCCTATGTCAACCATAATGGGTTTTAGCCAATTCATGCAACCAGGGGCGTAACTAGAACTGGCATGGCCCCATAGCAAACTTTTCAATGTAACTCCCGACTCCGTCTCCCCAGGCTGGAAGGTCACCTGCAGGGAAGGCAGAGACTTTTTTTTTTTAATCTGCCGGCTATTTTTTACGCCAGGGGGCCGTCCCCTCAGGGCCCTCCTAGTGTAGATACGCCCTGGCCACCCCACTCCGCCCATCCACTGTTATTTCACTTCCCGGGGGGGCCAGAGCCGAACTACCGGGGAGGGGAAAGTCGAGCAGCTGCCAGGGGCCCGGGGCTTAGGGGGGCCCGGGTCCCCCGGGCAGCTGCTCCCCTCTCCCCGGTAGTTCCGCCCCTGCATGCAGCTCATGCATTTATGCACCAACCTGTATCTATAATCTCAGCTGTTTAACTTCAGATCCCAAATAATTTTCTGAATTGTTTTTTAGATGTTTAAACAGGTTCTCTTTCGCACCCTGTTGGCAACAAACCAGGACCACTACTAGCTAAATGGCATATAACATAAATATTTGACTATAATGTGACAATGAATGTGATTTTGTAAATATATCTGATCCAGTATATTAATTTGTTTGTTAATTAAAAAATATGTTATTTACATTCTGCTTTCCCCAAAAAAAAAAAAAAAGGGGTATACTTAAACTGAAGCAGGACAAAAAACTATTCCTTTAGAGGAAAATACAGGCCCCAGCAGGTGCAGTTCACTTATAAATGACTTCAAATTATGCCATCTGATTCCAAAAGGGATACTTTATCCAATTTCCTTTAATAAAATTTTAATTCCAAAATCACATTTATAGCGCAATATTGCAAGAAAAAAAAGCTTACAAAAATTAGTAACTGTTTAAACCTGCATCGTCTTGCAATATTGGCTATAATGATGAATTGAGTATTTTAATTATAAAAAAATTGGATAAAGTATCCCTTTTGAATCAGAGGGCAAAATTTTTGAAATCGTTCGTTGATTATGTAAGGGGGCCTGAAAAAGTGTGAGAACAGCAATCTCTATTATGCCAGAGTTGTTTGCAGTTCACTAATAAACAGTTGTCAACACACCCCCCCCACCGGGGGGAAATCCCTAGAAAAAATCCACTTTGATAAGTACCAGTTCCCCTTTAGTATCAAAAAGCCCCAGTCAATACATACAGGGGGGAAACGCAAAAATATGATAAAAAAAACACTCACCTATGCCCTAGAGGTGATTGTTAGTATTAAAATTGCATATAGATAATGCTTATAAAGGGTGCCAATTATATAGTTACATGTGGTGCACTATTCTGGCTTTCAACCAATTAATGACACTCTTAGGGGCCGTTTACACGGGACAGGACAAATACCAATCGGTTTATCCAACTGGTATTTTTTACTTTTTTTTTGCCTGCACACTCAAGCCCCCCCCTTTACATAGACATGTTATCTTCCGTCTGAAAAAAAAGATCGGGAAAAATAACATGTTCTATGTTTTTCGGACCGCCCCCGTCTGAAAAACTCGGGGCGAAAAATCTTTGGAGTGGGGAAATGATTCGGATTTTTCCTTAAGATCCATGTAAAAGTTTGTCAGCCGTTTTGCAGCCGGTTTTCAAGACCGAAATGACAGCCAGCTGAAAGACATTGCCGTGGGGACAAGACCTCCCTATTCGGTTGGGCAACTGACAACCTCTTCTCTCCAGTGTTAGAGGGCAAAACTACATACTGGAAAAATATCAAATATGAGATATTAGTTGATATATTGCCTAATATATATACAAGATTTCAACCCACATCAAGGGTACAAGCAATTTACAGAAAAAAAAATATATATAGAAAAAAATTAGACATTATTCACTTAAAAACACAGACACAAAAGCCATACTTGCAGCTCAACGGCTGGACAACAAACCATTCCCAGTAGCAGGTAATTCAAGTCCCAGTATAACCTGACAGAAATTCAGCAGGTGCAGGTCACTACTGAACAGTTGCCCTGTGTATTGGTGGGGATTATGGTGTTTGGCTTCCTCCTGTTTAGACCTTTAGCACTTAGATAAATGATTAGTTATAATTAGTGTTGAGCGATTGCATTGGCTATCGAGATTCGCATTCAGATAGTCAGATAGTCGGCCGCTAGTCGATAAGTTTTTCGATAGTGAGAATCGAATTTATGCGCGCATTACATTAAAGTCTATGGCGAGAGCCACAAACACCTTCATTATTACACCAAACAAGGCAGGAGATGTGAAATTAACATCCACAACAGTCAATGGATACGTCTACATCTTAGGCAATCACACTTGTGGTGGAAAAGTCACCACCTAAGAAAAAAAGAGTCACAGACCATTTACTTCCCTGTCTGTGTACCCAGCCTGACCCTCTAAACCTGCATTCACCACAATTAAAAAGTGCCAGAGGCAGTATGATTTGAACCATTCATGTTACTAGGAACTGGAATTGAATATTCCTGTCCTGGAACGCAGCATGAGCCCCAAACCTGCATGACCCCCACATTAAAAAGTGCCGCTAAAAGGAGTCTTTACCACCATTTTAGTTTCACTGGACATTGACTATTACCTGTCTGGGCCACAGCATGAGCCCCAAACCTGCATGGACCCCCACATTAAAAAGTGCCGGAAAAAGGAGTCTTCAACCACCATTTTAGTTGAACTGGACATCTGACTATACCTGTCCTGGGCCCAGCATGAGCCCCAAACCTGCATGACCCCACATTTAAAAAGTTGACGGAAAAAAGTGTCTTTCAGACCACATTTTAGTTTCACGGAAATTGACTATACCTTTTCCTGGGCACCCAGCATGAGCCAAACCTGATGGACCCTCATCATTTAATAAAAGTGCCGGAAAAAAAGGAGTCTTTCAACCACCATTTTTAGTTTCACTGGACATATGGACTATACCGTCCTGGCACAGGCATGAGCCCCAAACCTGCATGACCCACCATTTAAAAAGTGCGGAAAAAGGAGTCTTTCATCCACAAGTTTAGTTTCACTGGACATTGACTAAACCTGTCCTGGGGCACAGCAGGAGCCCCAAACATGCATGACCCCACATTAAAAAAAGTGCGGAAAAAGGAGTCTTTACAAACACGCATTTTAGTTTTCACTGGACATTGACTATACCTGTACCTGGGCCTCAGCATGAGCCCTCCAAACCTGCATGAAACCCCACATTAAAAAGTGCCGAAAAAGGAGTCTTTCAACCACCCATTTAGTTGAACTTGGGACATTGTCTATACCGGTCCTCTGGGGAACAGCATGAGCCCAACATGCCATGACCCCCACATTTAAAAAGTGACGAAAAAGGGAGTCTTTTCAACCACCATTTTAGTTTCACGGAAGTTGAATATACCTGTACTGGGCCACAGCATGAGCCCCAGACCTGCATGACCCCCACATTTAAAAGTGCGGAAAAAGGAGTCTTTCAACCACCATTTTAGTTTCCTGGACATTGACTATACCTGTCTGGGCCAGCATGAGCCCCAACCTGCATGACCCCACATTTAAAAAGTGCCCGGAAAAAGGAGTCTTTCACCACCATTTTAGTTTCATGGACAATGACTATACTGTCTGGGCCACAGCATGGCCCCAACCTGCTGACCCACATTAAAAAAGTGCGGAAAAAGGGTTTCAACCACCATTTTAGTTTCACTGGACATTGACTATACCTGTCCTGGGCCACAGCATGAGCCCAAACCTGCATGACCCCCACATTTAAAAAGTGCCGGAAAAAGGAGTCTTTCAACCACCATTTTAGTTAACTGGACATTGACTATACCTGTCCTGGGCCACAGCATGAGCCCCAAACCTGCATGACCCCCACATTTAAAAAGTGCCGGAAAAAGGAGTCTTTCAACCACCATTCTAGTTGTACTGGACATTGACTATACCTGTCCTGGGCCACAGCATGAGCCCCAAACCTGCATGACCCCCACATTTAAAAAGTGCCGGAAAAAGGAGTCTTTCAACCACCATTTTAGTATAACTGGACATTGACTATACCTGTCCTGGGCCACAGCATGAGCCCCAAACCTGCATGACCCCCACATTTAAAAAGTTGCGGAAAAAGGAGTCTTTCAACCACCATTTTAGTTTACTGGACATTGACTATACCTGTCCTGGGCCACAGCATGAGCCCAAACCTGCATGACCCCCACATTTAAAAAGTGCCGGAAAAAGGAGTCTTTAACCACCATTTTAGTTGACACTGGACATGACTATACCTGTCCTGGGCCACAGCATGAGCCCCAAACTGCATGACCCCCACATTTAAAAGTGCCGGAAAAAGGAGTCTTTCAACCACCTTTTAGTTTCACTGGACATTGACTATACCTGTACTGGGCCACAGCATGAGCCCCAAACCTGCATGACCCCCCATTTTAAAAAAGTGCCGGAAAAAGGAGTCTTTCAACCACCAGTTTTGTTTCTCTGGCCATTGACTATACCTGTCCTGGGGGCCCCAGCATGAGCCCCAAACCTGCATGACCCCCACATTTAAAAAAATGCCGGAAAACGGAGTCTTTCAACCCACATTTTAGTTTCCCTGTACATTGACTATACCTTTTCCCGGGCCACAGCATGAGCCCCCAAAAATGCATGTGCCCCACATTTAAAAAGTGCCGGAAAAAGGAGTCTTTCAACCACCATTTTAGTTGAACTGGACATTGACATATACCTGTCTGGGCCACAGCATGAGCCCCAAACCTGCATGACCCCCACATTTAAAAAGTGCCCGGGAAAAAAGGGGTCTTTAACCACCCTTTTAGTTTCATGGACATTGACTTTTACTGTCTGGGCCACAGCATGAGCCCCAAACTGCATGACCCCCACATTTAAAAAGTGCCGGGAAAAAGGAGTCTTTCAACCACCATTTTAGTTTCACTGGACATTGACTATACCTGTCCTGGGCCACAGCATGGCCCCAAACCTGCATGACCCCACATTTAAAAATTGCCGGAAAAAAGGAGTCTTTCCACCACCATTTTAGTTTAACTGGACATTGACTATACCTGTCCTGGGCCACAGCATGAGCCCCAAACCTGCATGACCCCCACATTTAAAAAGTGCCGGAAAAAGGAGTCTTTCAACCACCATTTTAGTTTATGGACATTGACTATACCTGTCCTGGGCCACGCATGAGCCCCAAACCTGCATGACCCCCCCATTTAAAAAGTGCCCGGAAAAAAGGGTCTTTCAACCCCCATTTTAGTTAATGGAATTGACTTACCTGTCTGGGGGCCCAGTGACCCCCA
>JAODAL010018278.1:0-75200 GCA_025379985.1 Phyllomedusa bahiana
GCGGGGTCAATTTAACCCAAAGCTGGGGGTTTCAAAAGTCAAAAAACACGTAACTGTTAAAGTTTTTTATATAAAAAAATTTTAATTTTTTTTTCACCTTTCAAATTTAAAACCCGTGGGGAAAAATAGAAAAATTTCTGTTTTAAATTTCGTAATGCGCTTTAATGAAAAAATGCTGGGTGCGCAAAAGGGCAAAAAACCGTAACTGTTATGTTTTTTATAATAAAAGGATTTTTTGCACCTTTCAATTCACCTGTGGTGAATATAGAATTTCTGTTTTAAAATTTAAGTAGATTTCTGCGTCAATTAACAAAGGGTTTGGGGGCGCAAAAGTCCCAAAAAACAAAGTAAAATGTTATTTTTTGGGAAATAAAAAAGAAAATTTTTTTCACCTTTTTAATTCACCTGTTTGGGGAATATAGAATTGCGTATTAAGATTTACGTAGATGCTTCGCGTCAAAGAACAATGCTGGGTGTGCAAAAGTCAAAAAAAAACAACGTTATGGGTTTTGGGAAAAATAATAAAACGTTTTTTTTTTTGCAAACCCTTTCAATTCACCTTGGGGGAATATTTGAAAGCTGTTTTTAAAATTTTTCAAAATGCTGGGGTCAATGAACAATTTCTGGGTTTTGCAAAAAAGTCAAAAAAACGTAACTGTTATTTTTGGTATAATAAACGATAATTTTTTTTCACCTTTCAATTCACCTGTGGTGAATATAAATTTTTCTTTTTTTAAATTTTCGTAGATTCCCGCGTCCAAAGAACAATGTTTGGGTGTTGGCAAAAAATCAAAAAAAACGTAACTGTTATTTTTTTGATATAATAAACGGTATTTTTTTTCACCTTTTTAATTCACCTTGGTTAATATAGAATTGCTGTTTTTTAAAATTTCCTTTGAATTTCGCTCAAAAGAACCCAAAGGGGGGGGTGTTCAAAAAATCAAAAAACACGTAACTGGGTTTTGTTTTTTGGATAAAAACGATATTTTTTTTCACCTTTCAATTTTACACTGTTTTTGGGAAAATAGAATTTCCCGTTTTAAGATTTAACCCAAAATTGGGTTTCCAATGAAAATGCTGGGGTGCAAAAGTCTAAAAACCCCGTAACTTGTTTTTTTTTGATATAATTTAAAAGGTTTTTTTTTTGCACCCCTTTTAATTCACCTTTGGGGAATAAAGAATTGCGTTTTTTAAAATCTACGTAATCTGCATCAATGAACAATTCGGGTGCGCAAAAAGTAAAAAAAAAACGAACCCTGAAAGTTTTCGTACATAAAACGGGATTTTTGGCAAAAAACAACCTTTTCTGACTACAAGATTGCCGGATTGTTTAAATTTTAAAAGCCCAAGGTTGGGGTTTTTTCAACAGGGCACAGTGTAATGGAAAAAAGAACACCTATCTTTAAAAAGTAACCGATAAATAAAATGGGGTTTTGCACCCAAAAAAGAGAAAATTCAAATTACTATAAAAAGAAGGGTATCCCCAAATAAATTTCGGGGTGGGCCCCAAAATCCAGGAAACAATTTTAAATAGCAAACGTTTTAAAAATAAAAAGAAATTCCCACTACAAAAAGTCTAAAACTAAAAATCTTGGGAACTTTATCCCCGTTTTTTCCCTTTTTAGTAAGCTTTGGGCTTTTGTTCCCCCGCGGGCCCCCCCACCCTCCCCCCCCTCCCACGCCTGAAAAACAGCGGGGAGAAAGCTGCTTTTTAAAAATTCCCCTAGCTAAAAACATAAAATCTTCAAAACTCAAAACTTTAAATAAAAAATTTAAAAGGAAAAAAACACAGCTAATAGTAGAGGTTTTTTTCGGCAGAAATAACTAAATTTTTGCTGGGGCTGTTTGGCCCCAGGAAGCCGCAGGGCCTATTCCTATGAACGCGAGGAGACACTGAGGGGTGAAACAGGAAACCTTGGTTTTATGTAAAAACAGGGGCAAGGGGATTTTTCCCCGCCAAACGCAACCATACCCCTTCCCCCTTCCCTTGACGTCCCCCCCCAAAACCCCCAACTCACCCTGCTCTAATTTTGTTAAACTGGGTTTGGGGGCCGCCAAAAATTTCGGGAAAAACCGAAAAAAGGGGGCCCATCTTAAAGATATGCACAATTTTAACCTTAATTATCGCATGATCTTGGGAAATTTTGATCCCCCATAAAAACCCTTTCCGATTTCCCAAATTTTGTCGAAAAAAAATTCCCCTCCAACAAAAACAGCACAGTTTTTGTTCCCGAGAGGATTTCACAGTCCCCCACCCATAATCCCGGGAAAAATACAACAGCAAACAAGATTTAAAAGGAAAAGCACCAGCGGGATTTTAAAAAAAATTAAAAAAATCGATTTTTTTTCCTCCAAAATTCCCCCTAAATAAACATGCAAAAGTTTTAACCTTTGGGACAGGGCTTTGTCAAACATAACCCCACAAGTTTTCTGTACCTAAAAAAATATTTGAACCCAAACCCCCAAACATTTAGTCTAATCCCCAAAAGGTTTTTAACACCCCCTGACAAAACCCAAAAAAAAACAAATTTAAAAAAAATTTCAACAAAATCACGATCAGTATACATAAAAAATTTCCCCGTTTTACATATTTAATTAGGGTTAAAAAGCAAATCCAAAATTTTTAAACATTTCAATAAGCAAAGTTTTTCTAAATATAACAAAAAGTATTTTATGGATACAAAAATTAGTAACACCTTTTTTTATAATTTTATTAATTTTAAGAACAAACCCCTTAAAACAATACAAATGGGTTACTTTTTCCGGGTTTTTCGTGGATAGCATTTTGTGGCCAAAAATCCAGCAAAGTCCATTTTATGGCATAAATTTTTCTTGCCGCCCCCGGCATAGCAACCCAAACGCTTCACTTGTACCAGCAAGCAAAAGGTAGGGGGGGCCTTTCCCCGCGCACCCCAGCCAATAAAAGTTTTTGGGGGAAACCTCCCCCTTTCTCAAAGCAAAGAAATAAAAGGACCCCTTTATATCCTGCTTTATACAAATATGTAATAACCAAAAACCAAGGAACATCAAAGTTAAAAACACTATAGAAACAAACTTAAAACTTACTGTTCAATTTATTCCCCTTGGGGGTAAAGTGTTTTTTTTTTAAATCCCTCTCGCTTCCCTTTGTAACAGCTGTCTCTCTAACGTGCACCCTTCATTACCCTGTATTTTTTCAAGAACACACCAGCGAAGTTCTGATACATTGTGGTTGTATTCTGTAAAGTGTCTCGCTACACTGCTTTCACCAAATTTCGTAGTAACATCTTCTTTATTTTCAGTTTGGTGTCTTTTAGCTAGTCTAATGTTTGACCGTGAAAGCAGTTAGACTGGTGAAAGCAGTGTAGCGAGACACTTTACAGAAAACAACCACAATGTATCAGAACTTCGCTGTTGTGTTCTTGAAAAAATACAGGGTAATGAAGGGTCTACAATAGAGAGACAGCTGTTACAAAGTGAAGCGAGATGGATTTACAAAATGAATACGTTAGCCCCAATGGGAATGAATGAACAGCTAAGTTTTAAGATGTTTCTATAGATGTTTTTAATTATAGATGTTCCAATAGGATGTTGGTTACTTACATATTTGTATAAAAGCAGGATATGAAGGTTCGTAGTACGTGCTTGAGAAAGGGGGAGGATTCTCCCGAAACGTCGCGCGTGTGCGCGGTGAAGGCCCGCCTGTCCTTTTGCTTGCTGGCTCCAAGCTGAAGACGCTGGAGTTGCTATGCCGGAGAGGCAAGAAAAATATATGCCATATATGGACTTTGCTGGACTGTTGGCCACATACTGCTAACCACGATAAATGCAAGTAACCCACTGTATTGTTTTAAGTGGTTGTTCTTGATACTTAATAAATTATAGAAAGTGTTACTAAGTTTGTATCCACTGAATACTTATCTGCATTCATAGACCAGGGCGAGCAGGATACCCTGTGTCAGTGGAGTGTGGCATAACGTCATATACTTTGAAACTACCAGGCTATTAAAAAGGTACTAAATATAACAGACATCTGTAGATGGATCGGGTCTCTGCCGGGTTCTGTGGCCACTGAGCATGTGTAGGCATCCTCTAGATCAGGGGTCCCCAACGCCGAGCCGCGGACCCGGGCTACACATGATGCCGGCCGCCCTTGACTTTAGTCCGGGCGGTGGGCATCTACTCTGCTCGGCCATTGTAAGCAGGTGCACACAGACTGTGCAGCTGCTTTCTCAGTGAGAAAGCAAGGGCGGTTCATTACCGTCGCTGCTTTCCCTATGGTTGTAGATACGGCACTCACTGGGCACCGCATCTATACATCAGCGACACAGGGAGTGTGATGCAGCAGTGTCGTCATACCCCCCACGCTCTAATGACTACAGGGGGCATATATATATATATTTCTATGACTAAAGAGGGCATAGGAGCTCACCCAAATATATGTCAAGAAAAAATTTATGTCAAGAAAAAATTGCGGCACTCACGGTAGCAACTTTAAAGTGACGAAAGTGAATTTATTCCCACATAGTAAAGACACAATGTTTCGGCTCTCTCACAGAGCCATTTTCAAGTGAAACTTTTTCTTTCATATATATATATATATATATATATATATAATGACTACAGGGGGAAATATATCTCTATAATGACAGATCTTATTAAATATTTATATTATATACATGTATAATGCTGACCCACAGAGCTGATCAATATTACTACAGACTGATTGTCAGCTCTGTGGGCCAGCATTATTAATATAATACTGACCCACAGTTATAAAATACTGGTTACCCCATACTATACCCTAAATGCCATAGTATACACTTTATTGTGTTTTTTTTGTTTTGGTGTAATTCTAAACATCCAACCCCCTCGATAACCCCGCCCCCACTGGGCCATGGAAAAATTGTCTTGCATAAAACCAGTCCATGGTGGAAAAAAGGTTGGGGACCGCTGCTCTAGATTACACTGCACCCGCGTGAGCACTTCTCATTATATTCACTAGTTAGTATCACAGAAAACTAAGAGTGTGCATGTCTGTCAGACACAGACTGACTGCACAATCAGGGCAGTGCTTCCCTCGTAGCTCAGCAACTATACAGCCAGACTTCTGCTGTAGGGTATGTTCACACAGTCCATGTGAACATACTTAGGCCTCGTTCACACGACGGTTTTGGCCGTGGGTTCCGGCGCGGCTCTCGCCGCCAAAAACCTCGCCGCGCCGCAAACTCGCGTCTCCCGACGCGGGTTTGCGGTGCGGGCGGTGGGCGTGGCCTCGGGGCGGGAGTGGCGTGGTTTGGGGCGCGGCTTGCGCCAAGGGTTTGCCCCTGTGCAAATTATTAGCTGGGGGAAAACCGTGGCGCGAGCCGGGTCCCGGCCGCGTACCACCCGTGGCGACGCCCGCGGCAGCACCGCGCGGCTGCCGCGCAGTGAACTCCCTGTCAGGAATTGACAGGAGAGTTCTTCACACGCGCGGGTTTGGCCGCGGCCCAGGAGCCGCGGCCAGACCCGCGGAGTGTGAATATTAACGCGGTTTCCCATAGGAAACCATGTTAATAAACTAGGCGCGATTTGGCTGCGGTTATGGCCGCAGAAACCGCGTCGGGACCCGCGGTCATAACCACGGCCAAATCCGTCGTGTGAACAGGGCCTTTGTTAGATGCGTGTTTGGATCCATCTAAACAGACCCAAACACGCATCTAACAATGTGCAGTGTGATTTTTCATTGCTTGCAATGTAAAACACGCGTTGGCGTCCAGACGAGTGATCGCCGATGCGTGTTTACTTGCGTCTTTCGGATCCGTTCTAAGTATTGACATAGGGTGCAATCCTGCTGCTGCCAAAACACATCCAAAGACGCACCTGTGTGTTGGAGGCGTTTTGGACTGGATCGACGCAGCGTTTTTGGATCCAAAGCGGATCCAAAATCAGATCCAACACTGTGTGAACATACCCTTATACTCACCAATCACAGCTCAGTTTACCCAGTAACCTTAGCAACCACAGGTCCTTGTATGCCCATATATTGAATTATCTGATTTCTCCTTACCAATCACAGCTCAGCTTACTCTATAACCTAAACCGCTGTCTAGGTAAAATAAGAAAAATAAAAAGAAACCACAGCGCACCCTGTGTGGTAAAGTAGATAAGCAGATCAAGGCAATTTACACTAGCTATCTACTAACCAATTTGTGTTGGGTGACAAAAATCCAGACGTACAACTCTCCATGGGTGTAATACCTTGTAGACACAAGAACTTTAGAAAGGGGTTATCCAGAAGTTTCCTGCCATTCCTAATTACTGTGGCTTCAGCAATAGGTTAATTTGAAAGGATACAATGATCCTGGTCAGGAGCAAACTAACTGGCTGATTAGGTAGAGTAAGTGAGCATGCAGCGCTCGGACCCCAACTAAAAACAGAAAAATGACTTTATTGGGAAGTTCACATGCTTATAGCATACTGGATGCACGAATATAAAGAAATGAAAAGAGGCGACAAATTCAGAATGCGGAGTTACATTTACAGATTACGGTTGTTAAACACATTTAAAATTACATATAAAAACATTGAAAGTAGTAAATCGAATAAAAGATGAATGACTATACAAAAGATGTCATAGATATATATAAATTGGCATGGCCTGTAATATATTATAAATGCCACACGATGTCCCCATTTCAAAGATAACCGTATGGTTGTATAAAAAGTATTCAAGATAATATATGAACAATATAAGAAATATAAAAAATGAGGGCATAAGGTGTTAGTCCTAAAAATTATAAAATAACAGCTGACTTGCTTCTGAAAAAAAACACAATTCCATATACTAAAAAGAACTTACTTTAGCGCTCCGGACCACGTGTAAGGCTGTGTCTACACTGCACAGCATTACGAAGATACGATCGTTCGTGCGGCCCCATAGAAGGCAATAGAAAAGACGAGCTGTGGTCTCCACAGCTCGTCTTTTCTCTGCTCATCTTCTGGCGCTGGCGTATTATACAACACGGTGCTTTTAGTTTTCTTGGTGTCTTCCCATACAATACAATACAATTGTATGGGCAATGTAAAAATAAACGAGAATCGACCACAGTTTTTGCACAAAACGTGACAAAAAACACGTTCCTGCATCGGGAAAAAAAAGGTCACTTTCAGGCTGTTTTTTGTCCGATGCAGTGTAGACCTAGCCTAATACATACACTACGGAAGCCGAAGCAGATCAAATGTATTACTCGGAGCATGCATCCTGCAGCAATAGCACACTGTGGTAAACACCTAAAGGATACGACTCCTATCAAAAAGGAACCACACAAGATGAAGCCCTGTACTACTTCTAGAGGGGTAGGTATAGAAATTATAGGAATATCCGGACTGAAAACTTATGACAACTTGATTGTATAAACCATATGTAAATGCAAATATATGCAAGTAAATGTAAATAAATGATCAGATTAGAAGTACCTTATTAAAAAGGGTGTGGACTGGGGAGGGACTGTTAGATATGGCCACTTCTTAATTGAGCTCCTCGACATTGCTCCATATCAGCTGACTTTCACACGGTATAATCAGCACGAATCCTCGATTAAGAGGAATAAAAGGCTGCATAAACACCTGCTGCACCTGAGGTGGAGCTCCCAACCTATTCCCCGGAGGTTCAAGAAATCAACTGGGATTTCCCCAGCTATTGCCGCCTGTCGCGGCGGCCATATTAGATCGAGGACACTTGAGTGCTAACCAACGACGCCACACTCACTTGCTGCTGCGAAGATAGAGACATTGCTTGTTCTATACATCTGAGACAAATCACGATCTCACCTGATTGACGATCGGGCCCGTCACCGAGAAGCAACTTCACCGTGGACTGACCTAGTGCGCCTGAGACAGGCTGCGGAGCGGGGCCTGAACTTCATAACCGCAGCCAACGGAGGCGGTTGTCGCGACTTCTGGACCTTACTGCCTCACATCGCGATATCTCTCACCGAGACCCGCAGGACCTGCTGTCGCATAACCTCCCGCTATCCATCGCGGGAACTGCCGCTATACGCCGTGGGACTTGCAGCCGCACATCGCAGGACCAGCCGGCGCCAGTGGAGGGATCCACCGCTGCAGATAGGAGTTGCCGCCGCATGACGGAAGACCTTCCGCTGTCCATTGCGAAGCCTGCTGCTGCATGCAGTGAGACCCGCGACCGCACATCGCTGGACCGGACACCACGCGCGGTGGCACCCACTGCCGCACATAGCGGGCTCAGCCGCCGCACATCGCAGCACCAGCTGATAAGCGCTGGGATATCGGACACAGCGTGGTTCGACTAGCGGCGCTCCACACCGCGACACCCACAGAGCAGTACCTAACGCTGAAGGCCGCCATACCCACCGGGGAGATCGGATATACGAACCGGAGATTGATGGACACAATATATATATTACAGGTACAGGGAAGGCGGGTTTGAATCCTTGAGGCCAACGACACACAAATTACTAATCCCTGAGGCTGCATATAGGACCTGGTGGAGGAAGGGGGACAGGGCGGGAAAATTGGACATCTTGACAACGGCGGAAGTGGTGTCCAGCATCCTCTACTAACCGCAACTCAGCCCACGTCTATTGAAAAGGGACATACACCAACCCCTGTTCCCTAGTTGATTGCATTTCAGCCAGAAATTTGAGGAGGACTTAATAACTGAATTTGAGATCAGAACACCTCATGAAAAGAAAACGCAGAATTTTTGGTGGGAATTAAAAGACAACCTTCTCCTTCCCCCACCATTGTGGGGGGGGGGGGTGTATGACGGCGGGAACAGCGGCGATCTTCACGCTGATTTGATTCTCCCTTACTCTAACATGGATACCCATGTTTGAGGTCTCTCAGTGACACCTTATATAGATCTGACATCTGTTACACACCTTAATTAGCTTTAAGGGTGCGTTCCCACTGCAGAGGACAAATACTGGTCGGTTTACCCGACCGGGGTTTGTCCTGTTCTGCGGCCGTCCCCACTTCCGCGGGGGGACGGCTTTTCTCCGTGATGAGCGAAGAAAAGCCCTCCCACTTCACATTCACAAGCACAGATTCCGTCCGAAAACTGGACGGAAGATTGTGCTTGTTGAAGGTTTTGCGGGCGGACCGCGGGCGGAAAAACTGCTGCACGGGTTTTCCATAGAGCACCATTGTGCTAATTTTCGGCCGTTTTTTCAGCCGATCTGCAAAACCAAAAACCGCCTGAAAAACCGGCCGAAAACCCGTGCAGTGGGGACATGCCCTAACTCTTTTAATAATATTAAACATCAACTGCAGATAGAATCACAATATTATTGGAATAGCACAAACTCAACGGCTTATCTCATTTGGGTAGGCTCTTGAACTCTGGTGACATACCACCACCTTGTGGCGCATAAGGATATTTCTAACCAATAGCTGGGAAATATTAACATCTCCTGATATAGCTCAAACTCCACTACTCTGACAAAGTTAACTGATACCCATCTTGTGGCACACCGGAAAATTTCTAATACTTTGAAAATCCTAACGTCTCCTTGTGTGCCTCGGATCATACTACTGCAATAGTGTTACGTGATATTCGCCACTCCATCTATATAGGTGGGAATCAGAGACATACCCAGACTTACTCCCACACAATATTACCGTCACCCTACACACTCTTTGACCTTGCCATAATACTGAGAATTGGTTGTCTACAGAAGACATCTGTCTGGACACTTCAGCCTTGAGTTCTTGCACAGCCTCAAACTGCAACAACCAGTGCACATACAGTTCAATAATTAGCCATAGCAAGCCTTTGCTTGACATTAACATTGTAAGGTCTCGGGGATTGACTTGCTTTCTTACTCATACCGTACTGCTGCCACCCAGTGGTGGATTTGGGATCCAACCTATTCTGATACTGCATCATCACAGACCTGCTCGGAGATCCGCCCCCTGTGTTGGCCTACCACTCTAGTGTGCTCTGAACTTTCTAACCCTAATTATTCTGCCACACGTCTCCGAGTGACCTTTGAAATTCCGCCATGAGTAATTAAATATAGCCGCAGCTCACTTGGCATCCGAATCCGGTCTCTCTCCCTACTACACGCATCGCTCGGTGTCCTGGACAAATTTATTTTGCACACCCAGAAACAGTTACCCCAGAGACAAACTCGCTACTCTTACACACCCGTCCTAAACAGGAATACAATGACAAAACACAAAACTCAGAAAGACAAGCAACAGCCAAAACTCACCCTTACCAAGTCCTCACAGCCTAACAGCTCCCCTGAGCTGCTGATGAGTGGGGACATCACCCCCTCCCCCCCAGCCTGTCAGCTCCTACCAACCCTGCTTTCCCCATAACCTCGGATCAGGCGGTAGTGATGGCCCAGGAGGTCACTCGTATGCTGCAATCCTTACTTAGACAAACGTTTAGACATGATCAGGGCCGCCATTATGGGGGTACAGCCAGTACTCATGTATGGGGCCCGGCCGGTCTGTGAAGCAAGGGGGGCCCGTGGCCGCCGGCAGGTAGCGATGGTAGAGAGAACAGGCAATAGGCCTGTTCTCACTACTATGTCCGCTGTTTATACTTCAAATATGGAGGGGGGGCTTTGAATGGGGCCCGCACACATGTCAGGGGCCTGTGCTCCGCCTCCGTGTCCCAGCTGCGCGCCGCTCAGTAGGTGTATATAGCCTAGGCAGTTTCACTGTAGCTTACTCTCCTTCGTGCGGTGACAGGAGCAGCCGGCCCCTCCTGCCTCTGTCCGCGCCGCATCCGCCAGACTCCGCCCACAGGGTGGAGCCTCACTAATTTAAATCGTCGTCCCGCCCAGCGGGAGGAGGGGGTCGCCTGTGGGCGGAGTCTCGCGGATGCAGCGCGGACCTACCTACCTGGCTATCTACCAATGGGTGGCCCGCTACCTACCTACTTGGCTACTTATCTATCTACAGGGAGCTGACGAGCTACCTATCTATCTTCGGGAGCCCTATATCTACCTACCTGCCTACGGGAAGGGGCCTACATAACTAACTACTTATGGGGGTAGGGGTTATATACCTAACTACCAGGGCACTAAGAGGGTAATTATTACCTTTTGGGGCACTATGGATGGGAGTTTGTACATGGGGAAGACATAGGTGGGAGGATGCTAGAAGAGTGAGGAATCGTAGGTGTTTGTGTTGTAAATTCTGCAGGGACGAGTGGTGGCTAGAAGTCACTGGATGGAGGTCTGGACTAGATGGAGAAGAAAAGGAAATGTGAACAACTCATCAGCAGGATGTCACCTGTGAGTCACAAGATGTAACTGCACTGTGTGCACTTGTATCTACCACTATATGGTCACTGTATGGAGGTATCATTGCTCTTGGTGTAATGGCTTATATTTAGTAACAGTACAGTGGTATTATTTAGTCTCTTTATGGTGGAGATATGTGGTGATGATGTGGTGGCATTATTTGGTTTGTGTATATTGTTATTGTTGTATTGGTCTGGGTATACTGGTTTGGTCAGTAACATTATAGTGGTGAGATACAGTGATCATGTGGCAGTATTCGCTGGCCCTTGTATACATACTGACTCGCACAATAGATAAACAGTACGTTGTAAAATCCAACAAGAACTGAATCCAAAAACAATGGTGCAAATGCATTTTTATTTTTTTGGTGGACTGGTCGGGGGCGGGGTTGATAGGGGGCCACGTTGGTAGCGGGGGGGCCCTGATGCCTTAGCTGTATGGGGCCCCGAAATTTCTGATGGCGGCCTTGGACATGATACAAACGTCCATCAACACAGCTCTCGCCCAAATCACGGAAAACACGCAAAAGATCGGAGAGCTGGAGGTGCGGGTGGCGTCTTGTGAGTCATCGGTCTCCTCAGGCAAGGGGGCGCTTGCCCAGCACCAAAATGCAAACATCATTCTTCGAGACAAGTTAGAGGACTTGCAAAATAGAGAAAGAAGAAACAATCTATGATTTATTGGAGTACCTGAAACAATCTCTGGGGACGCTCTACAAAAATACCTTGTGGAAAAATTACATAGGGCCTTGCAACTGGAACTTCCACCGGATCCTCTTCTTATAGAACGAGTACATCGGATAGGCCCTTATAAGGGGGAGAGAGATCGGAAACCACGACAAGTCATTGCTAGATACACGAACTGGACAGTAAAAGAACAAGTGTTGAGAGCATACAGATCCTTGAAGACTCTCATGGTCAACGGAGCGTCAGTTCTAATTTTCAGGACTTCTCAAACAGTGTCACTGTGAAAAGAAAAGCATTTACTCCTCTATGTCGCCAACTGTTTGAGAAGGGAATACGGTTTCAACTTCTCTACCCTGCACGCTTACGAGTGACCATAGACGGGAAATCTACATTCTACAATGATCCTGAGACGGGCAAAGACCGACTGTTGCCCCCATATCTGAACTGATCCTGACCAGGAACTTGCTATTTCAGAATACAAAAGATTCAACTGGATACCTCATCCCATATTGAACCTACCTTTTATGAGTCTTGTCCACTATATCCCACTTTGTTTGGATGCCCTTGGGGATGCTCCCCCGGAGAGATGATGTGCCCTAACGGGACGGATGATGCGCCGGGGCGGGGGGAAGCACGGGCTTCTGGTGCACGGGGGGCTTGCGCCTCCCGCGTGCGGAGACCTGTGGGCTCTCCACACTCTGGGGCCGTCGTGCCCAGTGGAGGTTACTCTTCGGGGGCTGACCCTCAACTGCGTCCAACAAAGATCTATAGGATGCTGTTTAGGTTCTTCACCATTCCAAGATATGTTTTGAGCACCATGATATATAGTTCTACTAATAGAATGTGTTATGACTTGTTTGGTTTTCTCCTTTGGTGGTATACTGTTATGGGAATTACCGTCTCCTACCCAATCTACTGCGGATGCCGAGTA
This sequence comes from Phyllomedusa bahiana, assembly GCA_025379985.1. NCBI lineage: Eukaryota > Metazoa > Chordata > Amphibia > Anura > Hylidae > Phyllomedusa > Phyllomedusa bahiana. Next base: position 12,879 of record JAODAL010018278.1, read on the forward strand.
GCCGTTTCTTGATGCCTTGTTACCTTCATGACTATTGGTAAAACCCAAGTTAGGGTCTGCAATTTATTAATGTTTGTTCTCTTGTTTCCCTGTATGTGTCTACTCACATGTGTCTTTGGGGTCGTTTTGGATGGGATGCCTGAACGCCTGCTAAGGCTTGAGCCCGAGGTCTCCGCTGCTTGCTGGGACAGTGGACCCTCATCACATGTATACCTGACATGCGACATGCCTTGGAAGACCACTGGAATAGGATGAGTGTGGGATAGTGGAACAGCCGCATTGTATTTACTCAGTAAAATCATATGTGTGACTTATTTTTGTTAAAGCATTTCTGTATGCATTCTTGGTTTTGGCCACAGATGCACTGTCTCTGGAAACCTGTTGCATGCAAATGTTAGACATGTGACTAGAGGACATGTGACTAGGAGGACATGAACGGTAGCGGCCATTTTAGTTGGGAAGGAGAAAAACACAAAGGAGAAGGAAGGAGGGAAAAACAGATGCTGGCTGAAGTTGACTGCTCCTTCAGGCTCAAAGTGTAGAGAAACAGAGAGAAGGAGTGTTAACTGTGCGCATTGAAGCTGTTGTCAAAGAAAGACCCCACAAAAGGAAAGGACCCTCTGCAAACGATGAGAGGAACGACTACATCTTGGACAGAGGGAAACATACACCTCAGTGCAGCAAACTGCCGGCCATCGAAAAGGTATACCCGGGTCAAAGAAAGCGTGCACGCCAACAAAAACTAGGACTGTGTGCAGGCCTGTTATCTAGTATAAGGAAGATTTGGTTTCCAGGCCATAGGTGTTTATCCAACTACGCCCTGATTGTGGACATTGGATGGGCTTGTTTATAGCGCTGTTATTTGATGCAAACCGGTTAGCATGTGAGAGGATATGTTTTAATGTGTATATGTCTGGGGATCAGCGGGTAGAGCTGCTCACATTGTAAGCGTATCTTGTGCCACCACCGCCGCGTGCTTTTGAACTGCACCCACACACGATTGTTCCTGTCCTTGTATGGTATTAAAGAGGCTACGGGTTCGTTCGGCCTTTCTTGAACCCCATGAGTATGGTAAACTGATTGTGCAATCCAGAGGACACACTTCTCGGCAACGGCGCGCTGGCGGCACAGGGGCCTTGGGTCACTACTTTGTACATGTGTGTTGGGGATTTATTCACAATGCTTTTCTGAAAAGTTCTGTAACACTATGGGTGTTGAACTGGTGGTTGGAGTCGTTGCAACTTCGTCAGTAATTAGCTGTTTTTTCGGGAATCCTACCTCGTGTCGGCTTACAAACTTGGGTAGTCGGCAGGATACAGCGACTCGTTATGGACGGGGATGCGACGGGCGAGGTATCCTTCCCCGGCGTCAAATGGCGCCGGCCCAGGAGCCAAGTTCAGGGATGTCCCCAATAATGCAACCGCCCAAGTGAGTTATGTTCCTGTTGGGTCACTTTTACAAATCCCTCCCCAAATTTGATGGAAAAAACATGGCACTGCAGGACTGGACAGGAAATGGGTGGCGTAGTGCTAGTTAAATATGTAACCTAGGTTCCAGAAACTAGGGGCGTGAGATGCTTTGGGGGCCTTAGAGGGGGACGTTAGACGGACATGATGGTACAGAACGAGTCCCCACCACCAACCGCGCACGAGACACACTGGACAAAAATATTCTCCCTGCTGGAAGGGAGCCCAAGGGGGGCGTGCCAAGGGTGGTGCTCCTGCTCGAAGCCACTTCTTCAACCGGCCGCAAAGAGAGGGTGAGGACCCTATTGCTAGTACTCTAATGCCTTTCAGGGAAAATGTTGAATGAAATAGGGGCTAGAGACCCAGTGGCCATGGGGGCTTTTCAGGAAGTGGATAAGATACTATGAGATCAAGTTCATTGTGGGACTGATTACTATAATTCCTTACGGGACTAATTGCAAGAGATGGGGACCCCACTGTATGACAGCTGACCTGAAGTTTGATAGTGTTTACTTAGCGCTGTGGATGAGGGAAAGAAGAACCCTTACCCATTATGGTAAACACCGTCAGTATAGACCATAGATTCCAGTGCCAAGCAAAGCCAGAGGACGCGGGGAGACATCAGGGTCTTATAACAGATGTGGTCCAGGCTTTGCGGACAGAGTTGAGAGGGGGGGGAACTTCGTCGGAAGTGTCCCAGATGAAGGCAGGAACGGCTACAAACTCCAGAGTGGACCTCAGCTTCCCACAGACCCATTCCAGGACAACTCCAAGCGGGGTCCCACTGCAGGGCTTCCATCAGGCGCACGGAGGTTCTTAGGGGGCCTCTCTGCTGGGCCTTGCCATAATCAGTATGGCCACATCGCCAGAGAGTTTTGTCTTGAATCATGTAGGGGCAGAGAAGGGTTAAACTACCGACCGCCGCACGTAGGCCGTAGCGCCCTGTGGCGGTGTGCGAAGAAGCTAAAGCCCATTACGTTGAGGAGCATGACCTCTATGCCCAGCAAGTCCCGTTATGAAGTCCGAGTTAGAAGGCCAGAGCGTAGTTGCCTAGTTGATACAGGGTCAGTAGTGACACCCTGATGCCCATGGAGTTCTTTGAGCGACACTTTAGGCACCAATGATGGAGCAGAGGAAGTTGGCAGCGTAGTTAGGATGACAGCAGCCAATAATGGTGAAAATGGACGTGCAAGGGATGTCTGGATGCATGTCCGACTGTTGGGGCAAGACATAGGCAAGAAGGGAGTGGTGCTAGTGGATCACCATCTCACGGGGGATGGATGTAACACGGGGTATGAATGTGCTTCAGAGACTTGGATCACCATCTCTACGCTAAAGAGGGACCAAGATCATGGCGCGGGCCACCACGCCCGGCCGACTCAGAAGGTCCTACAACAGGATGGTTAAGGAGCTTGCAGTCTGCGAATAGAGCCCCACAGGGTCGGCCCATTGGGCAGGTGAAAGGTGCCGTCGAAAGCCTGATTAGGATCACCGCCACGACACTGGAACAGGTATTGATGTTTCCGGTGGGAGCCGGAACGGAAGTTGAATGGGTGGAGTCTTGATTGGAACCAGTCTCACAGGAATGGGTCACAAAACGTCCATGGTAGCTCGGGCCCTTTGACCCGTGAAAAAATGGGTGTGTACCTGTGAGATGCCTCAATGTCTATGGACAGCGAGTTAAACCATTCCCACAATATTCTGTTAGCTGAAGTCTTCGTTCCCGGAGAAAGATATCTTCCGGGGGATGACCTTTACGCTATTGCCTGACAAGAAGATCGGCCTGGACCTATTGCAGTAGGGGTTCCGACTGAGTGAACCTCCAACAGCGGAATGGAATGGCCGAGTTGATAATGGCCCAAAAATGGGGCGTTGACACTCAGGGCTCTTACTCCGGCCGGCAACAACGTTGCTGGAAGATACCCTTTGGGAAATTTCAGGAGGCGTTCTCAAGACATGATGAAGATCTGCGGGTGTGACTTCTTCCATTGAGCACGAAATCCCTACGGGGCAATGCTATGCCCATCACGAGAAACGGTACCGGCAAATCCCACCACAAGATGTACAGGAAGTGAAAGATATGTGGCCAGCATGCTGGAGAAAGAAACGGGTGATCCAAGAGAGGTCAAAGAGTCCCTGGGCTGTTTTCGCCGGTGGTCTTGGTGCGACAAAAATAGATGGAAGTTTCAGGTTCTGTGTAGATTACAGAAAACTGATTGCCCAGACTTGTTCGTGTGCCTATCCATCACCACCTGGATTGAAGAATCGCTGTAAGCTTCTAGGCATGCAAAAGTTTTTTCTGGACTCTCGACTGGCCAGCGGATACTGGCTGGTACCAGCTGGTAGAAAAGGGACAGGCCAAAGACAGACTTTATTCTACCTATGGGGCTTATGAGCATGTCAATCGGATGCCATTTGGCCTGTCTAATGCACCAGGGACATTCCACCGCTCCCCCGCGACGCCCCATGGCCACCCACCGCACCTTGCTCCTGCCCCCCGCCCCCCCCCCACCCCCCCCCCCCTATATAACTTAGAGACGGTGATGGATCTACCTGGACGATGTAGTTGGGTGTTCGGGAACTCCTTTGAAGACCATCTTAAAATCGCAGGTCCTGGAACGACTACGGGAACACGGGCTCAAGATCAAGCATAAGAGTGTCAACTCTTCAAACCAGCGGATAGGAGTACTTGGGGCATGTGGTACTCGGAGGGGGTACAGACGGCCCCCAGTAAGGTGAGGCAGTTCAAACGTGGCCTCGGCCGTGTTCATACGAGAGGTACATGCATTCCTGGGACTGGCAGGATTTTACCGAGGTTTATACCCCGCTTCGCTCATCTGGCAGGTCCCTTAAATGAGCTAGTGAGAGGTACAATTTAAATTTACAAGAAATAAAAATAATTTTAACCAAATTATTTACTTAATTTTACAATATAAGGCTGGGAGGGCCCAAAGAATCGCCCTATTGAGTGGGGACACGGCAGCAAAAAAGCTTTTGACCAGTGAAAGGGGGCGCTGACCAGTGCTCCAATTCTGGCCTATGCACAGTTTCCGTACTCCTTTCTGTTTTGTATACTGATGGGAGTCTACATGGGTTGGGGGCCGTGCTGCCCAGGTCCAGGAAGGGGAGAGGAGGTTATTGCTATTGCCAGTCGTCTTTGAGAGAGTCAGAGCGCAATCCGACAATTATAGCTCCGTTAAGTTGGAACTATTGGCCCTGGTATGGGCATGACAGAAGTTTGCAGAGTACTGAAAGGCTGCCAGAGGTGACCGTCATGACGGACAACAATCCATTGGAACATTTGGAGGTATGACTAAGCTTGGAGCCCTTGAGCAGAAGATGGGTTGGCCGACTTCAAGTACCAATTAACATTAAGTCCGTTCAGGGGAGGGATAAATGGTAATGCAGATGCCCTCTCTCGGGTTCCAGTTAGACTACCCATCCCACAGTGTTGGACGAAGAGTTAGAAGACACTGAAATGCCCGGACTTGGTCAGGCTTACCTATGTTCCAGGATGTGCAACACTCAAGTGGGGTGGGCGTCTGGATGGCGATGGTGTTGGAAAAGGACAGTGGCTGATTGGCAGAGGGTCCAAGATGGTGCCACAGGGATATTAAGGAAGGTGAAGGGGTGGGTCGGTCTCGGGTCTGGCCCCAGCAGAAGAGCGGGCCCAGCTGACTCAGGAGGGGCAAAGTCTGTTTGAGGCGTGGGATATGCTGAGTGTTTCCAGGGTCTCCTGTGCGGACCATCTTCTTGAACAATCAGAGTTGCAGCACGTAACAGATTGTTATCCCACATGTCATTGGGAACCAGAGGCTGCTCGGGAAGTAGAGGGGGAAGAGGCCGCACATTTTGGGAGTGAAAAACCTAAAGTGGACTTCAACGACTAGTGTACTGCCCTGAATTGTTAAAGCATGGTGTCATGAAGCTTGCCTCAAGTGGTGATACCGGTGGTTAGTAAAGAGCACTGTACAGCGAGCTCCCGTTCAGACAATACGGACATCTGCGACTCCTAGGTGCTCTTGATGATTGGACTATGTGCAGTATTGGGTACTCTACTCTCTGGCGTTCGTACTGTTTGGTCTGCAGTCCATTTCATTGTATGCGGTGCGCTGTACCCACTTGGATCAGACGGCAGTGTCAGCTGCTGAGGCGGTCTGCAAGCAATGATTATCAGGTGTTTTGGTGCCCACAGAGGATACATTCCGACCTGGGGGGCATGTTTCCTCAAGGGGCGATAATGAGCGAACTGTTCCATGTTGTATGGTTTGAGCGATCCCGTACTACTCCGTATCATTCCGCAGGGGAACGGAGCTTGTGAGCGGTTTAACCCAGCACCTTATCCAGATGCTGCGGACTTTAGAGGACAGCCAGTGAAGGGTAGGTGGCCTGTGTACCTGCTCTGAGCTGATGTGGGGGAGCCTATAACAATAGGTGCACAGTACCACAGGTTACTTTTCACCACCCCCCCCTTTTTTTTTTTTCCTTTTTTATTTTTTACACCACACTATGCTGATGTTCGGGAGACCGGGGTCAAGAGATTGAGGATCTTCACATGCCAGTCCAACAGCACCACCACGACCAGTACACGGCCTGGGCCCAGGGAACAACGGCCGCCGACTGCGGATGGTGCACAAGGTTGTAGGAGAGCGTCTGAAACAAGTGGTGCACCCTAACCCGCAGCCCGTGCGAGAGACAGTTTTGCCCCAGGTGATAGCGTCATGGTTCAGGGTAAGAGGCCATCTGGAAGTTGGATGGGAGGTGGGATGCGGTCCCTCATATGTGTCAAGAGAAGGGAGGACCCTGCCATCCAGGTCTACGAGGTAGAGCCGATAGGGACAGGGGGCGATCCGACAATATGCACAGAAATATGTTGAGGCGCTGTGATTTTTGAAGTGCCTGAACTACGCCCAGAAGTTACTACCCCTGTCCAGCAGCCTCCTTAGTTTGAGGAATGGTGGGCTTGTTCTGTTTCCGGTGTCAATGAGGTTCCAGCTGTGTCAAGTTGCCCACCTAGAGAGAGACTGGGGCAGTCAACAGGTCTTTCCCCAGGAGATGCGCCTGAAGCCCCTGAGCTATAGCCTCACGTAGGTCACCAGGTCCAACGCTGGTGTACCCGCCCAGCGCTATGCGCAAGACGTTGTTTGTGTGGGAGGGTTGTCGAGGACGCCAACTTTCTAGTGGGTGGTAGTGTGGGATAGTGGAAACAGCCGCATTGTATTTACTCAGTAAATCATATGTGTGGACTTATTATGTAAAGCAATTCTGTTGCATTTGGTGTTGGCCACAAGATGCCACTGTCTCTGGAAACTGTTGCATGCAAATGATAGACATGTGACTAGAGAATGTGATAGAGACATGAGGTAGGGCCATTTTAGTTTGGAAGGAGAAAACACAAAAGTAGAAGGCAGGAGGAACAGATTGGCTGGCTGAAGATTGACTGTCCCTTCGGGCTCAAAAGTGTGAGAACCACCAGAGAGAGATGAGTGTAACCTGTGCGCATTGAAGCTGTTGTCAAAGAAAGACCCACAAAGAAAGGACCCTCTGCATAAAGACTGAGAGGAGGACTACAATCTGGGACAGCAGGGACTCACCTCAGAGCAGAACCTGCCGGCCATCGAAAAGGTATACCGGGTCAAAGAAGCGTGCACGCCAACAAAACTGAGGACTGTGTGCAGGCCTGTTAGTCTTAGATAGGACAGATTTGGTTCTCAGGCCATAGGTGTTTATCAAACTACGCCCCTGATTAGGGACATTGGATGGGGCTTGTTATAGCGCTGTTATTTATGCAAAACGGTTCGCATGTGAGAGGGATCTGTTTTATGTGTAGATGTCTGGGGCATAGCGGGTAGAGCTGCTAAATTGTAAGCGTCTGGTGCCACACCGCCCGCGTGCTTTGAACTGCAACCCACACGATTGTTCCTGTCCTTGTATGTATTAAAAGGTAGCGGGTGTTCGGCTTTCTGAACCCAAGAGTAGGTTAAATGATTGTGCATCAGAGGACACACTCTCGGCAGCGCGCTGTCGGCAAAGGGCCTTGGTCACTACTTTGTACATGTGTGTTTGGGGATTTATCTCCAATGTTTTCTGAAAAGTTCAGAAACTATGGGTGTTTGAACTGGTGTTGGAGTCGTTTTGTTGGTCCGTAACATCGCTGTATTCCGGGTATCCTACCTCGGTGCGCGGCTTACATGAGTACCATGATAAGTCATACAATAGTCCCATTCTCATCTATCAAATTGTGAGTGGAGTGTGGAGTATAAAACTCTCCAGTTAAACATAAAAAAGTACTGACTCATCTGCGGAGGTTAAACTCTCAAATTATCTTCCTCCAGGAGACGCACTGGAAGCAGGGTGAGGAGTGACACCTGAAAGCCCCTTGGCTGGGCGAGGGATATACGGCCTCGCATGACAAAAAAACTAGAGGTGTCGAGACACTGTTTAATGCTACTCTCTCACCCCTGATTCATGAGATGTATGCTGATCCTGGAGGACGTTTCCTCTTCCTAGATGTCACAATTAACGCACACAGATACTCACTTCTAAACAGCTACGCCCCAAATTTTCCGAACATGGAATCTTACTCCAATCTCTTTCATTTCTTGATAGGCAGACAACTTTATTCTTTGATTATAGGAGGTGACTTTAATGTTACACAACAGCCGACTCTGGACCGCACCTCTCAAACGTCATCAGACATGGGAACCATGCTGACCCTTTTGAACCTCATGGACCACTTTTCTTTGTGTGACCCCTGGCGGATCCTTAACTACTCAGCACAAGAGTACTCATTCTATTCTGCCGTGCATGAGAGTCACTCTAGAATTGACTATTTCCTAATGTCCTTCCACTCTTCCCATTAGTGGAGGAGGCAGGACTGGGTAATATCATCATATCAGACCATGCTCCAATTACTCTCACGCTTTCCAGCCATGTAGCCCCCCGGGAATTTTGGAAGTGGTGTTTCCCATCCTATTTAGCTAGTTCAGATGACTTTAAGCAATTTGTGACAACTCATTGGCATCACTACCAAGATGACAATGTACAACATACTCCACACCCCTCCCACTTCTGGCAGGAATCCAAGGCGGTGCTGTGGGGACATATTCCAGCGTAAAGAGAGCACCACAAAATTTCAACTACTAAATACATATCTCACAGCAGCCTATAGAGCCTATATCTCATCACCAACAAATGACAAGACCAAATACCTTACCACTAAAACCCTTATGGAAAACTATATCCAGGGTCAGGCCAACTGGGGCATAGAAGCAATTAAAAATAAATTCTTCAGATGGGGTAACAAAATCGGATCCTTATTGGCCAAAACATACAAACCTAAGTCCCGACATAAACCTATACATGCTATTATTGATCCAACAACAGGCCTCCTCACGACTAACCCCAAAGAGATCCAAAATGTACTTGCCAATCATTGCAGGAATTTTTACAAGCCTCTGAAACAACCCCAAGACACTTGATCTTTCCTACATGGGCTCAGGTTGCCAAAACTTACTTCAGACAACAGAGAATATCTGGATTCTGAGATAACAGAAACCGATGTCTTACATACAATCAGACGTCTGACAATAAGACGCCGGGGCCGGATGGTTTGCCAGCAGAATATTACAAAATCCTACAACAGGAAATAACCCCACATCTCACGACCTTTCTTAATAGCATTTATAAAGGCGATACCAAACGCTGGAGTTTTTATGCACTCCGGAGTTGTTGCAGATCTCGAAGCCGGTAGGGACCCCACTAACCCATCCTCTTATCGGCCTATTGCCTTACTAAACCCAAGACGTACAAAATTTTGACTAAAAATATTGCTGACCATCTCCAGATCATGCTGGGCACTATCTTAACTCCCACGCAATTGGGAATTTTCTTCTAACAGACATTCCAAAATCGGCATTTGAGCAGACAATATCGGCCACCACACAATACCTAGATAGATCCCGCCTGATGACTATGCTCCTGAGCCTTGACACGGAAAATGCCTTTGACTCCGTGTCTTGGCCTTATCTTAACACCTGTCTTAGACACAGAGGGTTTGGGGAGTGTTTCTTATTTTCTAATATGTTTAAATCGTCTGAGTGCTGCAACTCTCTTCGCTTCCACTCAACTATTCCAGCATCCCTATAGAGAGAGGCAGAGAGACAGGGATGCACCCTATACCCTCTCCTCTTCAACCTCTCTATGGATCCCTTATTGCGTCATCTGGAGACGGTCACCCCATTCGAGGGAATATAAGGAAGGCAGCACGATGTGCTCTTATACATCTTTCATCCTAGAACGGCCTTACCGATCATTTTAGAGGATATACGGAAATATGGTTCCCTATCAGCGTTTCGGATTAACGAAGTAAGTCGGAGGCGGTTGTGTTAAAGGGACCTTCGATCCCCAGCCGGTTGTCGGATTTCCCCTTTCGATTGCAGTCTGATTCCCTAAGCTATTTGGGGGTTCCCAGAAGATGCAACCAGCTATACCAATATAATATAACCCCTTTCATAAGCCAAAACGAGGACCACTCTTTATACATGGGGGGAAAAACTAACTTTATACCCTTAGGTAGAGCCAATCCTAATTAAATGTCAATATTCCCGAAACTGCTATATTTGCTACAATCTTTGACCATTTATCTCAGGCCCAAAGAATTAAAACTATTGGAGGCCCTATTTCAGAAATTCATATGGAATAACCGCAGGCCGAGAATCAGCTTAATCGTTCTCGGCCAGCTTCCCATAAATCAGGCCACATCTACCGGGATTACCCAGTAGAATATCGAACTTTGCAGACGATACTAAGCTCTGTAAAGTAATCAACCCAATGTAGGATAATGTGTTATTCCACAGGGATCTGGATAAGTTGGAGACCTGGCATGGAAATGGCAGAGAGGTTTAATACAGATAAATGCAAGGTGGTATGCACATGGGGTAATCAAGGAAAAAATCCATTACATGATTACATGTTAAATGGAAAACCATAGGTAAAAGTGACATGGAGAGGACTTGGAAATCCTAGTGGACAGTAAAAACTTAACTGTAGAGCCAGTGTCAGGCATCAGCTGCAAGGTATTAGGATAATGGGGTGTATTTAAAAGGGGGCATAAGAGGCACTTGATGAGAACATTATTCTCCCATTATACAAGTCACTAGTTAGACCACACATGGAATTTTGTGTACAGTTTTGGGCATCAGTGCTACAGGAATAAAGACTTTTTATGAGCTTGAACAGGTACAAAGGCGGTTAACAAAAATAATAAAAGGATGGGGGACTACAGTACCCAGACAAGATTAGCAAGATTAGGGTTATTTTTTTTTTTTTTTTAAAGTTTAGAGAAAAGACGGCTTCGGGGGGGACCTAATAATATGTTTAAATACTCTTCAAAGGTCAATTAGAGATCTTCTCCAAGATTTATTTTTACCAGGGCTGTATCTAGAACAAGGGGGCATCCCTTATGTCTTGAGGAACGAAAGTTTCTACATAAACATAGAAAGGGATTCTTTACTTGTAAGAGCAGTGAGATTGTGGATCTCCTCTGCAGAGGGACTTGTCGTTGGTGATTCAATACTGAGTTCTAAAATGGTTTAGATGCATTTCTGGAGTGTAATTTTATAAACTAGTTATAGTGCTAGATTCTTTGGTGGAGAGGGGTCATTGATCCAGGGATGTTCGTTGCCAGATTGAAGTCGGGAAGGAATTTTTCCCTAAATGAGGACAATTGGTTATACTTCATTGGGGGTTTTTGCCTTCCTCTGGATCAACACCTTAACATAGCAGGCTGAACTGGATGGACGTCTTGTCTTTTTTCGGCCTTACAAACTATGAAACTATAATCTAGCAGCTCAGTTGAGGGTGATTGGCGATTGGTTGTCTGGCTCAACACTCTTTGCAGACACCGCTTGGATGCCCGATTGTTTTTCCCCGATATCTCAGTAACTAATCTGCTACATCTGCCTTATGCGGCCCTCCCCCCACAAATTAAACACAATCCATTGATAATGTCTACATGGCGCACATGGATGAAAGCGAGATACAACCTTCATCTCAGTCCTAATTACTCTCTCCTCCTTTCATTTTTAAAGAACCCTCATTTTCAGGGTGGACGGGCACATGTACAGTTTCGGAGGTGGCACTCGATGGAAGTTCAAAACGTTGCCTCACTGGTAGACACAAAGACGAGGAAACCCTTGACCTTTGGCGAAAAGAAGTTTAAATTTGCACATATCTCTGTCAAATCTGGTTTTTACTACCTAAAAGCATGTAGATATATATATATATATTATATATAGATATATATTATATATTTATATATATATATTTTATATCTATATATATATACTATATATATATAGTATATATATAATATATACTAGTCCTGTGGAATCTAAGAGAAAAGGGGATGGTATGATCCGTTCCTTCGCATTATTACATGACCCCCACATTTGCTCCAAGAGATCAAATTACCACTTCTATTCATTTACTAAGGTCCCCATGGAACTATTCTGCAAAATTCTGGCCTTAGCTCTTGGTAAGGGAACTGATTTCCGATACGGCTGATGGACATTATCACAGTCTCTGGTAACCGGGCGTCGAAATATCTCAATTGATGACATATCTGGAGGGGGGGGGGGGATGTCCTTTAACATTGTCTCACAGGTCCTATGTATCGCCACAGATAGGGTTTATGATGGGTAATTCAGGAGAATTTCATGCCTGTCATGAAGTGCGGGAGTCCCTTATGCTGATTTAGCCCACTGCCTTTGGTTTTGCCCACAAATCCAACAATTTTGGTCCAGAGTGCGTAGTTTTGTGATCACAAATCTCCTACCCTCTTGCCCGAATAATGAACGTTGGTGCATTTTCGGTATTCTACCTCCGGAAAACGTACACGCACCTCTAGCATCTAAGAAACTCTGGTACTATATCTTGGCGGCCGCTAGAAAGACCATTTTACACCATTGGATACAACCTGACACTCCACCCTTGCGACTGTTTCTTGAGAAGCTGTCCCACACCTTCCGGATGGATTGGGTGGAGACCGCTACCCATAACACCTTTATCGCCATCCTTCCAGCTCACATTCAAACTAAAATTAAAAACTGTTTCACTCTCACCACCTGGAAAACTAAACTGCAGGTACGCCTTTAATTCCTCGAGAATGGGGATCTCTATCCATCTGATCAACAACCAGCTCGTCTTATGGGATCTGCCAGGTGCTTGCTCTGATCGACCCCAATATCTGTCTGTCTGTTTGTCAATATGTCTTGTATGTGTCCACCAACTACCCTAACCCTGTGGTGCCCTCCTCCCGTCTCTCCCCACATTGTTTCCTGTTGTCATTGTAATGTTGGATACCCCATCTCTTTGGAACGGGCCCTAGTTGCCCTCAGGGTGTTGTTGGCAGGAATGGGGGAGAAGTGTCCCAGTCCGGCTACGGATATGACCGCAGAAGCACTTGGGATACCGACCAAATCTTTATCCTTCCCCCTTTTTTCTTTTTTCTCTTTCTCTTTGATTTAATGGTTCCTCACGGGCTCACTTAGGTCTTCCTATACCTTTGGATCTTATTCGAGAAAACTCGAATCGTCCCCACTGCCTTTGTAGTGCTCTCTGTCCTAACTGCATTCCTTCCATCTCTGTTCAACTCCACAGGCTGTACGTCACTGATGTAACAGGGACAATCTTGGAACAATTAACATGACTCGGACTACATCACATGAGCTTCCATTTTCATAACATTTATTATACATATGTTTTTCCTTGAATACAGATATAACTAGTGTCTGATTGTACTATCTTAAAGGAACCTTTCAGGGCCACTCTTGGTCCCGTAGCTTATATGTTTTGTGTTACCTTTAACTGAAATGCTCAATAAAAACATTTGAGAAAAAAAAAAAAAGGGGTTGGACAACAGAATGACACTGGATGAGTAAGAATATATCTGAAAAACAAACATATAAAGGTATATAAGGATCCAAAAAAGATAAATAGATAATAGAAGCTGCAAACTGTGCAGTAACATAACTGGTATTCACCTAATCAATTCAGTTGCTTCATTCAGCCTATGTGGTACCAGAGTTTGTAATATATATATATCAAGTACATTTCACGTCGGACTAAGGTGTTGAATCCATTAGGGACATGATCTATGAGTGTAATGGATATATCTTTGGGGTCACCAGCATGGAATTCAGAAGAATGTCTTGAAACACTCTGTAATTGAAATTTTCTCCTAATATTATTCCTATGCATCTTCTTATGTATTTTTTGTGTAGTCCTGCTAACATAAAATTTCTTACAGGGGCATTCAATAAGATATATAACAAAAGCGCTCTGGCACATGAGTGAGAACCTAATCTCACATAATTCTTGTTTTCCCTGAATGTTAAGGTGTGTTTTATTATAAGTGATCGCAGGGAACATTAAACATTTAAGTTTATGGCATTTAAAATGTCTTTTTTTATTTGTTATGATCTATTTGACTTGTTTTATTTGACTTGGAGCAAAAAGTTGTTTTAGTGTGATGGCTCTTTTGAAAATTATGGGTGGTTGAGGTGGTAGTGTACTGGTCAAGAAGAGGTCTTTTTTCAAAATGTGCCAGTGTTTTTTAAGGATATCTCTGAGAAAGGTGGTTACTTTTGTCAAAGGCTTCTTTAATTAACTTATTTGGATATTCTTTTTGTTTTTGTAACCTATCAGCAAATGATTGTTGCTTGAGTCTCAAAATCATCTTTTTTGTGTATTCTACGCATTTGTCCATATGTGTCTTCCAGGTACAATGATGGAGACTTCCGTAGTCCAGGTAACTATTTGCATTGACTTCCGAAAGTCGATGTAATATATTTTCCTTCATCCTTTTGGATCACCGCATCTAGAAATTCAATTTGTTACTCACTGATGGCCATGGTGGATTGGAGTCCCCGTGGTGAATTGGTTGTCATTCAGGGACTTAGAGAAAAAGAGAGCTTCATCTTTTGTACCACGCCATATGAAAAACAGGTCATCTATATATTGTTTATATATGACAAAATTAGCAAAATATGGATTATGATGGTAAATATGGTGGTCTACGAATGCCTCCATAAAGAGCTTTGCATAAGAGGGGCTACACGGGTCCCCATGGCTGTACCTCTTATTTGTTTGTTGTAACAGAAAAATTATTATTTAAAATACAATATAAACCATTGATGGTAAATTTCTCTGGGGATCAATTAAAATATGATCTTCATTAATGAACTGTCTAAGGGTATGTTCACACGGCATGTTCACACCGTGTTTACATACATTTATAGATGCGTGTTTGGATCCGTGTTTCAATGTAAAACACGCATCGGCGTTCAGACAAGTGATCTCCGATGCGTGTTTACTTGCGTCTTTCTGATGTGTCTTTTGGATCCGTTCAAAGAATTGACATGTCAATTCCTGATTCGAAAGACACAGCAGACACCCTATTTAAAACGATAAGGTGCGTTCCTGCTGCAGCCAAAACGCATCCAAACACGCACCTCTGTGTTGGATGCGTTATGGATCCAGCTGATGCAGCGCTTTTGGATGCGATTTTCGGATCCAAAACGAATCCAAAATTGGATCCAAAACATCGTGTGAACATACCCTAATGCACCAAAGGCTCAGGTTGTGGTCTATAATCGTACATAAAGCTGTGAAATCCATGGTAAATATAAAGTAGCTGGAATCACAGTGGGTAGTGGACAACAATTCTATAAGAGAATCTGAGGTAGCTTTGTAGACTTATCAAAGCTGTAGGTAGACATCCAAATAGTGGGAAAGATTGCTAGATAAAAAACCTACACCGGAAATAATTGGACGACCTGGAGGTGTAGCAGAATCCTTATGCAACTTGGGGATGTGATAAAAATAAGGTTTGGTCGGATTAAAAACCACAATAAATGAGGGGGGCCTGGCCTAGCATGTGAGGGAGCAGACGTGCCACGGGAGAGCTCCGCCAGGGCCGCACACTCAAAGACCCAAATCCTGCCTCAAGATGAGCCCGAGGAAGGAAAAGAAAAGCTCAGAAGGGCTCAGTGGACTTACAGGCATCAGATGTGCCCATCAGTAATTATTTCGCCCAGCTCGCAGACCTCTCCTCAGCGCAGGCATTGGCGGCCTCCTTTCCAAGACGGGCGCCATCTTCCCCTGCAGGACGAGGATCCCCCTGCACGCTCTGCTTACCCGACACAGCAGCGGAGCTTAAGAGCGATGTCCCAGTCCCTCGCAGCCTGACAGCAGTCCGGGTCTGTGCCGACTTCCTCAGGACTCGCAGCAGCACTCCCGGCCTCAGAGATGCAAGGAGCGGCGTACAGGAGCGCATGGTGAGGAGGGGACAGCCATGTTGGTTGACTATTCACCATTCACAGAGTGCCCCAGCTACATCTAGGGGATCACCATCAGCCCCACTGGCCCCGGAGTGGGGAGGGAGCCTGCAGCACAAATTACCTCCTTTAACGGAGATAAATAAGCCTCCAAGAGGGGAGACAAGAAGGGTAGTGATGCCCTGCAGCCAGGAGGACATATTTACTCAACCTTCAAGCCCCTGTGGGCATACAGCTGCAACAGCGGTTCCACTAGCACACCAGCCTCACACCTTCTCTCTGCTCCACACAAGTCCTGGATCAACCTCTCAGGATTCAGTTTCTGACCCATTTGAAGAGTTACTCAATACGACCTGCATACAGGCTCCATCGGGCATGAGGGCACTTTCTCCTGATAACTCACAAGAGGCCTTCAGTGACTGTTCCCTGCGGGGTCTGCAGGGTAGCACAGGGTTACCTGTTGTTGCCCCTAACACAAAGCAGCCCCAACTTAGTTTCTCTGCCTCTGCTGACCAGACCTCTGAAATCGCAAGAGATCGAGCTCTACTAGTGCTCCAAGGTCACCCTGAATTACAGGCGCGCTTAACACTCCTACCTACTAAAAGTGATATGTCGGCCCTAGCGCAGGATCTTAAAGGAGCCTGGCAACAAGACGTACACATGGTTAAAACGGACAAAACCAAAATCCATACTCTTGAAACATCACAAACTGCGGTGCAAAAATCCATCTCTGAACTACAAGCTGCAGTCAAATGTCAACAGGCCCTCCAACAGAATCTTGTTGACCAATTTGATGACTTTGAAAACAGGAACCACAGAAACAATGTGAGAATTAGAGGCATGCCTGAGACCGTTAAGATGCAGGATCTGGACTTGTCGCTTGTTAAGCTCTTTAATAAGCTTTTGGATAGAGCGGTGGATACTCACTTGGAAATCGATAGAGCACACAGGGCCCTACGCCCCTTGAGTCAAGACCCTGAGAGACCGCGTGACGTGATCTGCTGCATACACTACTACGCGATTAAGGAGGAAATAATGAAAAAGGCAAGAAGTACCCAGATTTATCAAGACGCACTCTGCGTTTAAGAGCAGCTATAAAGCTGTTAACTTCCTTGTTGCAGGAAAAACAAATACAATACAGATGGGGATATCCATTTGCCCTTCATGTTCGAACGCAGGAGGGCACGGTCTCGTTCAAAACCTCAGCAGACCTCCAGGCTTTCTTACCTGCCCTGAAGTTGCCGCCTGTCACCCTCCCCAACTGGGACTCAGCTTACTCGGCTACTCCTGCTCTTTCGTTTCCGGCCCGGTTCCCTGCCCAGAGAAGGAGCATCCACCTAAAGAACAGCGTCTATCTAGAAGCCAGAGAGTTGTCTCCCGACTGGAGAGAGTGGACGGTGCTGTGAAACGAAGCCTGATGTACAATACATATGATGTCCCGCCTGATTCATTGGGGACACAAGAGATCTCCCCTTTTGTCATATTCACAGACCTGGTGCCCTTGGACCCTGTGTTAGTCCCTTCCATCTTCAGGTACACGTTCAACTAGCAGGATCCCTTTTTTTGCCCTTTTTGTTTTTTGTTTTGCCAAATAAGCTACTTACTCCTGTGGTTATGTATCTACTATTACTCTTTTATGCAATTACACTCTTAAGTAATGATAATTATTATAGGCCCTGCGGTTAAGCCTGCTTTGATACAGTGAGACCTTTTTTCTTTTTCATTGTGATATAATCTGCTTCTTATCCCCCCATAGGTTTTTGAGTGGGCCCCATGTGCTCGAATTAAGCAGTCGTCGATGCTACAAGTGTTAGTCTGCTTAGTTGGCCTAGGTTTTTGTTGTTAGGCTTGATTACATTGCTCATCTTATTTTTTGAGTCTGTTTCTGTAAGTACTAGTTGGTTTGGGCAAGGCGCAAGCACTGGTTATGACTTGGATAGCATTCCCAGCTTTACTTCACAATTGTCATTATGACAAAGTTTCAAATTTCATCCCTTAATGTTAAGGGATTTAATATCCCTGAGAGACGGTCCCAAATCTTATACCACATGCAAAAACAGAGGACCCATATCCTTTGTCTGCAGGAAACACATATTATGTCAGGCCACCTTATGGCCTATCAGAATAAGTATTTTCCCCTGTGGTGTCATAGTAGCAACCCAACTAACTAATCTAAGGGAGTTGCAATCTTCTTTCATAAAAATCTCCCGGTTCAGCTATTAGACGTTAAAACAGACGCCAATGCGAGATTCGTTTTTTGCCAAATGTGACATTGGGCGGTCTCCGTTCACCATTGCGAATATTTATGCCAAGAACCACGGACAACTCTCGTTCCTCTCCTCGGCTTTGGATGAACTGAACACTTTTGCGGTGGGCAAGATCATCCTGTGTGGTGACTTTAACCCGGCATTGAATCCAAGCCTAAATACATCTTCGGGTCACACTGCTATCCCTTTTAACAAATTGAATAAAATAAGAAAGTTATTGCATAACATGCAGCTTACCGATGTTTAGCGACTCACTCACCCTGATGCGCGTGACTATACTTTTTACTCCCAACCCCATCAGAGATATAGTAGGATAGACTACATTTTTCTCCAACACATTTTACTCCCCAATGCCAGAAAGTCTTCCATAGGCAATATCTTGCTCTCCGATCACGCTCCAGTCCACTGTGAGATTGGACTACAGAGGGCTGGGGCCAAGAAGTTTAATTGGCGTCTTAACAAATTACTTCTCAACGACTCGGTCTGTCTATCCGACCTGACCCAAACGACAGAACATTTTTTTAGATGTTCATCGCTCGGATCCCACGGTGCCTCAATTAAATTGGGAATCACTGAAGTATGTTGCTCGGGGAATCCTAATTAAACATGGAGCTAGACTAAAGAGAGAGGCGGCTGCTAAACTTTCCTCTTTGTTATCAAGATTAGCGATTCTCACCACCAACCATAAATCTACACTGTCTCAAAGTGATTTCCGTGAACTATTGTCCACTAAACATGAGATCCTTCAATTGTTAGAGAAAAGGCCGCTAGATTTAAACAGCTTTGCACGGGGTCCTTTTATATGTGGAGTGACAGAGCGAGCAGAATGCTGGCTAGGGCTCTGAGGGATAAAATAGCTTCCCTTTATATTCCAGCGATCAGGAATAAAAAAGGTTAATTACGAGAAAAGTGTAGCCCTGAATGTTACCTTAGGCTTAAAAATAGTTGACACTGAAAGAGATGTTTCCCTTTAAGTGGGCGAAGGACTCCTTTTCCTAACTAGGTATTCAGATACCACCACCAAGTATTTGATCTGAAGGTCACAAATTAGTTAAATATTGTCAAATTGGATCTGGCCAAGTGGGAAAAGAGAGACTTCTCATGGATAGGGTGGATTAATATACTTAAAATGAATATACTTTCCTGATTTCTATATTTATTCCAAACAATCCCCTTTAATTACCTAATTCCTTTTTCAAGAAATAAATAGATCCCTCTGAAAATTTGTATGGTCTAATAAGAAGCCAAGATTAGCTAGAGACATCCTATGTAGAAGAAAGGTGAGGGGTGGTCTCGTCCTTCCTGATTTGAAATTCTACCATGTGGCTGCAACTGCAGCTACAGTCGTAGATTGATTTCAGAGTACAAACCTGTAACGTTGGATCCAAATTGAAGAACAGTTGTGTGGTTGGTCTCTTTCGTCACTGCCCTGTCTAATGCCCTTCCTGAGGGACTTTAAAATAGCTCAGCTTTCTCTAGTTTCTCAGATAACAACATAGGTCCTTAGTTTGTACAGTCGTCAGTATAATCTCTACACCTCAGGAGGCCCGCTTGTCTCATTCAAAGGTAATCCAGAGATTCCTATTTCTACGCGCTGTTTGCTATACAGGGATGAGGGTACACAACAGCCCCATCTCATTAGAGAATTGCTCACTTTACCTTAAAAACTTATGAAGATATTGTTCCCCCTCAACACAGATCTTCAAATGTATGGTTGCAATATTTGCAATTTAGCCATTATTTCACCACTAATAAAGATAAACTCAACCTTACTGGGAACCCACCAGTTTTGAACGGATCTGTATACAGCAATCGCATTCTAAGCATCTCATTTCTATACTGTATAACATGCTGATAGAAACCTTTGCCGCGGGACGACCTTCGTTCCAGGATGGTTGGGAACAGGAACTAAGCTGTGCTTTCTCGGAAGTGGACTGGTGCAAGGCTTTTATCTTAGCGAATAAGGCCTCGATTTGCTGTAGAATACAGGAACTAAATTATAAAGTCCTTTCTAGATGGTACAGAGTTCCGAAATTGCTCCACATCATCTATCCCAGTATCCCTTCTACCTGCTGGAGATGTGAAAAAGTGCTAGGTACTATGACTCACATTTGGTGGGAATGTGAGGTACTTCAGCCTTTTTGGAGGAAAGTGGTGGAGGTGGTTCAAGTGATCACTGGTATATCTTTGCAAAACACCCCTACAGTCCTCCTTCTTCTAATGCTACCTTCTAGCACTCATGTTTTAAAAGGGAGCTTGATAATCTTCCTGCTAGTGGCTGCTAAAGCGCTGGTTCCTAGAAAGTGGAGATCATGTCAAGCCCCTACTGTATCGGAGTGGTTTAAGGAGGTCTTCCGCATGCAGCGCAAGGAGGTAATAAGAGCTGATTCCGATGAGACACTGGACAAGTTTAATAGGGTCTGGTGGGATTGGATGACTTTCATTACCTCTTCTGCCTTTAAAATGATGAAGTGAGATTGTGTTGGGTGTTGCTCTGTCACGGTACAACACTAAATCAGCTGAGGGACTGCTCTCTTCAAGGTTGATTGTATTGTTGCATCATTGTGGGTCTTGCAGTGCTTTGCCGTCTCGTCCAAAAGGTTTAAAGTTCTGTTTAGGATTTTTATTTTATAAGCAACAGTCGAGTAATGCTGATAGTGATTTTTCTTTATGCTCCTCAGTTGGAAACGATAATACTATGCAAGCACCGTTAGAAGTGGATTATAAACTTATCTCTGTCACGAATTGTTATTACTGATCTTACTTATACAATGTATATCTGCTTATTTGTACTTGATGCTTTTTGAATACTTCAAATGTTGGTATTACATTGATACTGTTGTACTTCAAGTTTGCTACTTCAATAAAGCTTCTTTGAAAATGGAAAAAAAAGAAACGACAATAAATCTTTTCTTTTCTTTGGTGATGACATTTCTTTCAGCTTCATTTATAAATTCAGTGAAGTTGTGCATTAGGGTCGGGAATGGATCTTCAAGAACGTAAATATAATATTTATTGTCTGATAAAATATTCATGTATTCTTTGTCGTAATAATCGTACTGCTACAATTCCCCTTCCCTTGTCCGCATTACATATTACAATTTCTGTATTTTTATGAAGGGATAGGATCGCTTGCTCTGATTTCGATAGGTTGCTCTTTATATTGGATTGAGAGATTTTCTTGTTATCATCGAGTTTCCTAAAATCCTCAGCAACGACGTCATGGAAGGTGTGGACATAACGTCCCTGGAATTGAATGAGGTAAAATCTGGATTTAATGTTAAATCCTTGCATTTCCCCTCTCTTGCAGCTTTAACAGGATCATCCTCTACATTTGTAATTTCTTCGTTTTCACAAATGGTCTTATTTTTGTATTTATCTTTATTATTTATTTCTTGAATATTGAAATCTCTGGCATTTTTGGGGCCTTTTTAAGCACGTTTTACGCACTGGAAAACGTTCCAAAGTCAGTCTCAGACAAGTTTCAAATCAATATAATGTAAAATATAATGTGAATATAATGTAAAATACGCCTTGAAGCATATTTTACAAGCGTAATTGTAATTTTTGGATTCAATTATGGCCGTAAAAATAAGGGACATATCAATTCTTAATGCGTTTTTTGCTAGTAAAATCCCCATAGTAAACAAAGGGGGGGGGGCCTGGCCTGGACCTGCATGGCAGCAGAATTGTAGATGATCAGCTTCCGGGAGAAGAGTAAAGCGGCTCACCTAAACCCTTTCCTGACAATGCCAGACTGTCCAGCAGACCGCAGGCGGGTGTCTTTAGACCTGGGGCATACCCTCATTGCCTCGTGGTTAGTGTCGCGGCGACATATCTGCAGCTGTGCCTTACCCTATCCTGTCAGCACTGACGGGAGACAGTGAGGTGCATCCTAGTCCCGCGGGCTGTGAAATCCACACATTGCTACAACAGAGCGCGCATGCTGGATAGCAGGGGAACGCTTTTGCCAGGGCTGAAGAAACGAGGAGAAGTCATCTTGCCCGCCACTACAAGAAGGAAGCAGCAAGGCGCGATAACCAATACCTGACCTCAGGTACAGTCCCTACTCGCCACTACTAATTGACTAGGACATGCATTCATCCTTCATTCGTTTAGAAGCATCTAGGGTGCAGGCCCGCACATCTACCGCCAAGATATTTCTCACATCCCTGTACCTGGATAACTTAAGCGCCATCGTGGGTCACACGTGCAGAACCAGCTCCTTGCACCTCACAGCCACGCACTGCTGCTTCAATACCTGTGCAAGGTGTATTATTTAACTCCTGCATATCTCCATCAAGCTTTAGGCATCTGCAGTTCCTGACATCCTCCCTATTAATTTTCTGTGAAAGCAATTTGTGCTAGCTATACAGAGATAAACAAAGGCTCTGTTTATTTAGAGGAATTTGTATCAGCCTTTCTTAATGCAGCCCAGGAGGGACAATTGACCCCACTATGACCATAGGACTTTTTCAGATAATTAGCCCTCTGCTGTCTCTTCTCATTTATGCTCTGTGTTCATTATACTGGTAAACACGCCCAGACGCCCCTCATCAGCTTCACATTCTAGTTACACAATTCTTAACAAGGTTACATGCAGGAGTAGAGATGGCCGAATTTCTCAAAAATTCGGTTCGGTCACTTCGCCGAATTTCGACAAAATTCGTTTCGGTCCTGAGATTTACTTTCGGCACGAATCACTTTTAAAAAACAGCTATTTCCCATGCTGCCCAGAGCCTGCAGGGTGCTTGTAGAACGTTGTGTGCCATGCTAAATATCAGAGGAGCTGGTTTGGTCTTCATACAATTGTTTGTGTTTTCGTATGACCCGCACTGACTTGCCGCCCGCTCCTTAGAATCGC
Source organism: Phyllomedusa bahiana (assembly GCA_025379985.1). Taxonomy (NCBI): domain Eukaryota; kingdom Metazoa; phylum Chordata; class Amphibia; order Anura; family Hylidae; genus Phyllomedusa; species Phyllomedusa bahiana. The sequence goes on from JAODAL010018278.1 coordinate 35,815, forward strand.
TCACTATAAAATTCCCTGGGCACTTAAGAGGGCAATAACTGACCAAAAAGCTCAAGCGGGAATGTAGCCTGATTCAAGTCATGCTACGAAAGCTTGAAAAAAAAAAGCTGAGAAGCTCAGGTGGCACATTAGTGAATAGAGTGTGGGAGGTGACGAGCGGCAGCCAACAAGCAGCAGGAAGGTACAGCCTGTGCACAAATGACATTCTGGAGGGCGGCAAAACTAATAAGGCCACAGAGTTGCACAATCACAACAGTGTGGATGTCATGGCAGCACACAGCATGATGTCCGCAGTGGCACAATACATTCTGGAGGCGGCAAAACATAGAGCACAGAGTGGCACAATCACACAGTGTGGAGGTCACGGCGGCAGCAGTATGAGGTCAGTACGATGCACAACGGCATGTCTGGGAGGTGGCAAAACAGTATTAGGCCACAGAGTGGGCACAATCACACATGTGGGAGGTCACAGGCGGCAGCAGTATGAGGTACAGGAATGGCACATGACATTATGGAGGCGCAAAACAGTATAGGCCACAGGAGGCACAATGGATACAGTGTGGAGTCACGGCGCAGCAGTATGAGGTCAGACAGTGGCACAATGACATTATGAGGCGGAAAAAACAGTATTAGTGGCACAGAGTGGCACAATTCACACAGTGGGAGGTCACGGCGCAGCAGTATGAGGTCAGACAGTTGCACAATGGCATTCTGGAGGTGGCAAAACGTATTAGGACCACGAGAGTGGCAACAATCACACACAGTGTGGATGCACCGGCGGCATCAAGTAATGAGGTCAGCAGTGGCACAAATACATTATGGATGGCGGAAAAACAGTATTAAGCCACAGAGTGGCACAATTCACACAGTGTGGAGGTCGACGGCGGGCAGCAGTATGAGGTCAGGCAGTGCACAATGAAATTATGAGCGGCAAAACAGTATTTGAGGCCACAGAGTGGCACAATGTATACCGTGTGGAGGTCACGGCAGCAGCAGTAATGATGCAGACAGTGGCACAAATGACATTATGGAGGCGGAAATACAGTATTAGCCCACAGAGTGTCACAATCACACAGTGTTGAGGTCAAGGCGGCAGCAAGTATGGAGGTCAGACGTGGCACAATGACATTAATGGAGGCGCAATACAGTAATATGCCACAGAGAGGCATCAATCACACAGTGGTGGTGGTCACGGCGTCAGCAGTATGAGGTCAGCAGTGTGCAACAATGACACAGTGTGGAGGCATCGACAGGAGTCCACAGCTGCAGCATGAGGTCAGAGAGTGGCACAATGACATTCTGCCAGGTGGCAAAATAGTATTAGGGCCACAGAGCGGCACAATGACTGAGAGCGGATAGCGTCACGACGGCGGCAGCAGCTTTAGGTCAGGCAGTGGCACAATGACAGAGAGTGGAGGTTATGACAGGAGCAAACAGCATGAGGTTCAGAGAGTGGCACAATGATCATTCTGGAGGTGGCAAAACAGTACAGGCCGCATGAGTGGCACAATGACACAGTGTGGATTCCAAGGGCAACAGCAACAGCAGCAGCATGCATGAGCACATAGAGTGGACAATGACAGAGTGTTGAGGTGGTGGCAATACCAAGTCCCTGTAAAGACGGGTGGTACAGATGGAGACACTATCAGCAGATTGTGTGCATCAGGCGGTGGCGGCTTCAGAATAGTGGCTGAGGCAGTAGTCTGAACCCAGACTACGTCCTCAAGCATTGTTGTGAAATCCTGGCCGAGCCACGCCTGATTCATCTTGACAAAGGTCATTCGTGTCAAGCATTTCCCGTGGACAAGCGGGTTCTCCTTGGGGTAACGATGGCCCCCGCCGGCACTGAAACACCCGCTCTGATGCCACACTACTGGCCGGGCATGACAGCTCTCCACTGCAAAACTCGGCGAAGTTGCGCTCACATCCAGTTGGCTGCCTAGTAGTCCAGCGGAATCTCTAACTGGGTGGCATGAGTGCTGTCCAAGTAGGCCACAACCTGTTGGTTCAGGAATGCTCCAGGTCCTGCGCTGCTTGCTTCTGTGACTGCCCTCCTCCCTACGCGGGTGAAAGGAAGCTGCACATTAGTGACATCCAGACTTAGGTTACTGCTGATGGAGCTGTACGAGCTCCTACCCCCCCCCCTTCCCCCAGCAGCCGCGGCAGTAGAACTGTAGCGCTGAGGAACCCCGCCGTTCAGACTGTCAAGGAGGGGACGCATGCCGCACTAGGCAGCGTCCCAACTGATTACGGAGGAATTTCCCTATAGTATTTGAGTTTGTCTTCCCTCTCAATAGCTGGAAAAAGGCTCCCATTTTGGACCGGTAGCGAGGGGTCCCAAGTAGGGTGGAGAGCCAGAAGTCATCCCTCTGCCCGGATGCTGACTATTTCGGGCTGTCCACTAGCCAGGGCAAATAAGCATGCTGCGGGACAACGCACACGTGACTCCGAGGGCTCCCTGCCTCCCATTTCCACTGTATACTGCCACGGTGCTTGGGATTCATCTGCCTCGTCTTCCTCATCTCCATCCACTCCTCCAGCTGCTCCTGCTCCTCTCTCTTGTCCACCTGGGTTAGACAATCCACTCAATTTCACCAGAACAATGCTTCTGCTCCAATGTCCTCCTCCTCCTCCCTCCTCCTCCATTTCAGTCCCCACCGGACTCATGGGCCACGAGATGTAGTTCGCCACAAAATCTCCATTCCCCTGCCCAGACAGATTTTTCAGCATCTGTTCCAGGACAAGAAGCCAGTGGAATGACGTTATTCATCCCCGTAGACCTAGGGCGACTTGACAAATAACGTGGCTCCTCGAAAGGCCTCCAACAAACGCAGGTGTCAACGCAAGACTGCACTGCTTACACAAATTTACACATGGGAGTACTTCGTTCTGCCTGGATCATCAAAAAATCGTTTAATGGCCTTTCTCTGTTCATACCAGTCGGTTTCCCCCCAGCCCCCCCCCCCCCCCCACCCCCCCAACAGGTTGCAAGGCTGGAATTCCAGCGGGGTGGAAACTCGCCTATCAGAGCTGTTGGGGGAGGCCGTTCTGCCTTGATGCAACTTCGATGAGGGTGTTCCTGGCTTTGTACGAATGGATAAAGTGCATGCACAGTTTCCTGTGCCATTTTCAAGAATGTTCTGAAGATCGGTGGAAGACTCAGAACCTTTTTACAAACCAGATTGAACACGTGCGCCATGCAGGGCGCATGGACCATACCTCTCTCCGGTGCAGACGCGGACACATGTTCCTCCCATTGTCCGTCACCATGGTTCCGATTTTGCAGTTTGGCGCGGAGAAAGCCACACATCGATTTCTTGCTGCTGACGCGGAGCAGTTTCCCTCCCCTGTGTGACTATCGTTTCGCCAGAGGCAAGCAAGGTGTAAACTGCGAGACACCGCTGTGGCCCCTACACATGTGGTATGATGGAGCCAGTACTTGTGGAGGCCTGAGATGGTTGTGGTGGTGAGGAGGAGGAAGGGCCGACATTGGCGCAGGAGCAGCAGTTTTGACAACGTGGAGGAGAAAGCGGCGTCTCCTGTCCAAGTTGTTGGTGTGCCTGGGCAGGAAGCACATTCACCAGTGGGCCGTAAAGGACATTTAACTCGCCCTAGACCTAGTTACAGCTCCAGGACGTCCCGCAGCTGCCTCGTGTACCTTGTGAACAAACCGGATAAAGCTCAAGGACTGACCCACTTTTCTGTTCTACATATTTATGAAGTCTGTTACTGCCTTTTGGAAAAGAAATTACGGCTTGGAACTCTCCATCTCGGCTCGGCACAAAGCCATTAGTTCTCTGAAGGTTGCAGAGTCCACCATTGGAGAAGGCGGAGGGACTGGCAGTACCAACAACTTGGAAACAGAGCACGGTCCACTGCTGCACCTTAGGATGGTTACTGGACCATACTGTTGCTTTTACAATGCCTCTCTGAACGACTGCAGTCGCCATGAGTAGCGAGGAGCAGGAGCATCTGGACCGGAGAGGATGTCCAAAAGAAATCAGCTGCTTCTGCAAGGTGTGTGGAGCCTTGTCTGGCTGAAATGGCATGCGTGCCACTGGCCTCTGCTGCTGCTGCAGCTGCAGGATGGACCCCCACATCTGAGCACGTTTTCTCCCTAGGCCACCGAGGTGACGCTGCATTGTGACGCAGGGCCGTTGTGCCACAACGTTAGCTCCCTGGCCACGCTTCACTTTTCCTGCCCACAGATTCACATAATACCCATATTCGGCTCCTCCGGTTCTTAGCAAAGAACGCCACACACCGCCGAGTAGCTGAATTTAACCGCCAACAGCTCCGCACTGATTGACTACTGCCGCCGCTGCCTCGCTGAGCCCCTTGTGCCGCTTACTGTCTTGGACCTGCGAAGCGGGTTTTTCTAAACCCCGTGGCCGCTTGGCTCCCGACCTCACACTGCTGCTACCCCCCCCCCTTTTCCCCCCCGACTCCTGCCAACACAACCCACTTGCTGGCTGCGCCGCTGCCTGACGCGCAAGCTGACGCCCTCTTCTCCTGACGATGAAATGAAGCCCCTTGCTCACCCGCCTCCACAAGTGCTTCGGCTACATCATCATCTATTTGTGTTTCATCGTCACTACTGTCCTCATACACCGGTCCGTAAGCAAGCTGACCTCATCACCACATGACCTCCCTTGCCACCTCCACATCAATACTTTGCCGCCTACTCAAGAAGCTGGATTGCCCCATTTCTTCGGCTGCCACGTAGCTGCTGACTGCCCTCCTCAAATTGTTCATCCTCGCTAAATAGTGGCCGCTGAGCCCAGACCACATAGTAGACCCTGGCTGAGGGAACTGGATTGGGACAGAGCGGGCTGAGGAAAAGTGAGGGCCGTGACTCCGCTCCCGGGCCATGCCAACTAAGTGTTGTGTCTGAGGTTCCCACCGACACTTGGCTGGGGTGTCAAGATGTCAACTGGAGGAAGAGGATTACCTAGTCAACCAATCAAGAACCCTTGGTTGCTGAACCAACACACGGCCGCTAGATGACAGCGTCGGTTGGTTGGGGGCCTCGGCACCGAGTGACCCCCTGCTGCTACTCCCCTTGGCTGTGCTGCGCCGGGCCCTTTCAGAAATGTTTTGTGCCACTGCCAACTGCGCAGTTTGCAGATGCTGCCAACCTCTCTGTCTGACATACTGTTTGTTCTAAAATGTACAGACACTGTTTTGATGAAGTCTATCTGTAATGATAAATATACACCCCGTTTTTTTACTGCCAAATGAACCCAGTAACAAGGCTGGTAACCCTTGGATATAATATTGCGCTCCCAAATGGCCAGGAACAATATTACTTGTGTGTGTCGTTTACAAGCACTTGTGTGTTTTACTAAATGTAAAAGCACAAACAGGCTTAATTAACATTCGCTTGTGAATTATATGCTAACAAATGAAAAATTTATATAGTGTTCGGGTGTTGAAAAAGACGGTTTATTTTTGTCAGCACAGCAGCAAACAAACGCTTATTTAAAACCCCTGGATGTAAATTGCGCCAAAGAATTGAGCCACCACACAAACTAGTAGCTTTGTAGCTGTTACATATTGCGTGTTTTCTACGCCACACACAACAAGAGATACAGATGTAATTAGCCTTTGCTGTGAATTAGGCTACCAAAAAAAAAAATATATATTTGCGTTGAGAAAGACGGTTGTTTTATTTTTGGTCTTGCACACCAGCAAAACAACGCTTAATAACCCCTGGAAGTAAATGTGCGCCAAAGGAATTGAGCCGCACAAACTAGTACTTGTAGCGTGTTACAATTGCGTGTTTTCTAATTCTACGCCACAGACAACAAGAGATACAGTGTAATTAGACCTTTGCTTGTGAATTTAGCTACCAAAAAAAAATATATATATTTGCGTTTGAAAAAGACGGTTTATTTTGTCAGCACACTACAGCATAAACAACGCTAATTAACCCCTGTATGTAAATTGCGCCAAAGAATTGAGCCGCACAAACTAGTAGCTTTGAAGCGTGTTACAATTGCGTGTTTTCCTACCCACACAACAATAGATACAGTTTGTGTAATTAGCCTTGCTTGTTGAATTAGGCTACCAAAAAAAAATATCTATATTTGGCGTTGAAAAAGACGGTATTATTTTTGTCTAGCACCCCACAAAACAACGCTTAATTAACCTGGATGTAAACTTGCGACCAAAGAATTGAGCCGCACAACTAGTACTTTGTAGCGTGGTTACAATTGCGTGTTTTCTTTCTACGCCACACAAACAAGAATCACAGTTGTAATTACCTTATGCTTGGATTGAATTAGGCTACCAAAAAAAAATATATATATTTGGCGTTGAAAAAGAAGGTTTATTTTTGTCAGCACACCAGCAAACAACGCTTAATTAACACCTGGATGTAAATTGCGCCAATGAATTGAGCCGCACAAACTAGTAGCTTTGTAGCGTGTTACAATTGCGTGTTTTTCTACGCCACACAACAAGAGATACAGTTGTAATTAGCCTTTTCTTGTTAATTAGGCTAAAAAAAAAAAAAATATATATATGGCGTTGAAAAAGGACGGTGTTATTTTTGTCATCACACAGCAAAACAATCGCTTAATTAACCCCTGGATGTAAAACTTGCGCCATAAGAATTGAGCCGCACAACTAGTAGCTTTGTAGCGTGTTACAATTGCGGTGTTTCTACGCCACAGCAACAAGAGATACCAGTTTGTAAATAGCCTTTGCTTTGAATTAGTCTACCAAAAAAAATATAATATATATTTTGGCGTTGAAAAAGAACGGTTTTATTTTTGATCAGCACACCAGCAAAACAACGCGTAATTAACCCCTGGATGTAAATTGCGCCCAAAAATTGAGCCGCACAAACTACTAGTAGCTTTGTAGCGTGTACAATTGCGTGTTTTCTACTCCACACAACTAGAGATACACAGTTGTAATTAGCCTTTGCTTGTGATTAGGCTTACCAAAAAAATATATATATATTTGGCGTTGAAAAGACGGTTTTATTTATGTCAGCACACCACAAACAACGCTTAATTAACCCCTGGTGTAAATTAGCGCCAAGAATTGAGCCGCCAACACAAACTAGTACTTTGTAGCGTGTTACAATTTGCGGTTTTCTACGCCACACAACAAGAGATACAGTGTAATTATCCTTTGCTTGAGAATTAGCTACCAAAAAAAAATATATATATTTGGCGTTGAAAAAGACCGTTTATTTTTGTAGCACACCAGCAACACAACGCTTAATTAACGCCCAGGATGTAAATTGCGCCAAAGAATTGAGCCGCACAAACGAGCTAGCTTGTAGAGGTTACAATATGCGTGTTTTCTACGCCACCAACAAGAGATACAGTTGTAATTAGCCTTTGCTTGTGAATTAGGCTAAACAAAAAAAAAAATATATATTTGGCGTTGAAAAAGTACGGTATTTTTGTCAGCACACCAGCATTACAGACGCTTAATTACCCCTGGAGTAAATTGCGCCAAAGAATTGAGCCGCACAAAACTAGTAGCTTTGTAGCGTGTTATTTACAATTGCGTGTTTTCTACGCCACACAACAAGAAGATTTGCAGTTGTTAATTAGCCTTTGCTTGTGAATTAGGCTACCTAACAAAATATATAATATTTGGCGGAAAAAGACGGTTTAATTTTGTCAGCACACACCCCCAGCAAAACAAACGCTTAATTAACCCTGATGTAAATTTGCGCACAGATTGACCGCACAAACTATAGCTTTGTAGCGTGTTACAATTGCGTGTTTCTAACGCCACACAAAACAAGAGATACAGTTTGTAATTAAAGCCTTTGCTTGTGAATTAGGCTACCAAAAAAAAATAATATATATTGGCTTGAAAAAGACGGTTATTATTTTGTCAGCAACACCGAGCAAAACAACGCTTAATTACCCCTGGATGTAAATTGCGCCAAAAGAATTGAGCCGCACAAAACTAGTAGCTTTGAGCGTGTTACAATTGCGTGTTTTCTTACGCCACAGCAACAAGAGATACAGTTTTAATTAGAGCCTTTGTCTTGTGAAATAGCTACCAAGAAAAAATATATAATATTGGCGTTGAAAAAGACGGTTTATTTTGTCAGCACACCAGCAAAAACAACGCTTAATTAACCCTGATGTAGAATTGCGTCCAAAGAATGATCCGCACAAACTAGTAGCTTTTGTAGCGTGTTACAAATTGCGTGTTTTCTAACGCCACACAACAATAGAATACATTGTAATTAGACCTTTGCTTGTGAATTAGGCTACCAAAAAAATATATATATATTTGGCGTGAAAAAAAGACGGTTTTTATTTTGTCAGCACACCCACAAAACCAACCGCTTTTAATTAACACCTGGAGGTAAATTGCCCAAAGAATTTAGACCGCACCAAACTATAGCTTTGTAGCGTGTTACAATTGCGTGTTTTCTACGCCAAGCATCAACAAGAGATACAGGTTAAATTAGCCTTTGCTTGTGATTTTAGGGCTTCAAAAAAAAATAGTATATATTTGCCGTTTGAAAAAGACGGATATTTATTTTTTGTCAGCACACCAGCAAAACAACGCTTAATTAACCCCTGGATGTAAATTGCGCCAAAGAATTGAGCCGACAAACTAGTAGCTTTGTACGTTTTAACAATTGCTTGTTTTCTACGCCACACAAATAGAGATACAGTTGTAAATTAGCTTTAGCCTTTGCTTGTGAATTAGGCGTACCAAAAAAAAAATATATATAAATTGGCGTTGAAAAAGACGGTTTCATTTTTGTCAGCACACCAGCAAACAACGCTTAATTAACCCTGGAGGATGTAAATTTGCCGCCAAAGAATTTGAGCCGCACAAACTAGTAGCATTGTAGCGTGTTACAATATTGCGTGTTTTTCCTACGCACACAACAAAGGATCAGTTGTAAATAGCCATTGCATGTGAATTAGCTACAAAAAAAATATATATATATTTGGCGTCTGAAAAAGACGGTTTATTTTTTGTCAGCACACGCAGCAAAACTACAACGCTTAATTAACCCCTGGATGTAAATGCCAATAGAATTCAGCAGCCAAAAATGAAGTGGTATTTGGTATTGTAAAAACGCTGTTTCTTTAAATGAATACAACAGAAACTCTGGCTTAGATCCCACTTGGAATATTGAAATTTATATGCAGCAGCAGTGGACCGCACACTGTATTTTCAGATCCAATACCCCAAAAAAATCAGAAATAGAACATTCAGAGAGACAGTCTCTGAGACAAGCTGAGAACACCCCTCCACAAAAATCGCTGTGTAAAAATCAGTTCTTCAGAAAGCGCTATCTACCCGCAGTAAACAAGCACCTTCCCTATAATACAGTGAAGGAGTGTGAGCTCCCAGCGGCGCGCACGGCTCTTAATCATAGTGCGGTGGACGCACAGAAATCCCGCCGGTCCCTCTGATTGGCTTCATCTCTGCCACATGTCATGCAGGCTAATGCCCTTCTTCCTCCCAGAGTGCTTTGCCCCATGTAGAGACATGATGTGCTCGCACCATTTTATCAATCAAAAGCACACTTTCGTTCACACCCGAAGTACCCAAAGTTCGACCTTCGTTCCGAACCGAAGTTTTCGGAATTCTAAACGAATTCCACTTCGTTAGAATCAATTCGCCCATCTCTATGCAGGAGTTAAAATTTAAGAGGATCAGTTAAGCCTATGATGACTCACAGGACTTTCTCAGATAATTAAACCTAAACTGTCTCCTCAAATCTCTACTGTGTGTCTACCATACTAATAGGAGTCACTTTGAAACAATCAACTGAATACTTTGATCACCCAATTCCTAACATCTCTGAAAGTCAGCTACCAACATCCTATTACTAGGCAGGCTTTAGAGGGTAAACAAACCTCATTGTGACTCCGGGGACTTCCTCAGATAATTAACATAATCTGCAACCAGCGGCATAATCTGGGTACTCAATTCAACATATCTCCAAAGTCAGCATCCTTTCTCCTTTTCCTAGTTAAGCGCAAGTGAGATAACAAGCCTCACTGTGATTTACAGGACTGATCTTCCAGGTGGAGCCGACTTTCTGTTTTCTGCACGTGCATTGGAAACAAGGATTAATCCCTATAAAAGCTAGAAACATGGGCGGCACTTCTAAACGAAATAACAAACCCCAGAAACCGACCAAACTACACTTAGTTTTTTCAGCAACCCCCAAACAGCTCCCAACACTCAGACTGGGGTATCCCAAACGCTATCTCCAACTCCTTCGCAAATCGGATCCACAGGCGCAGCTTCTCAAGATTAAGCAGAAAATCTAAACCATATGGAAAATACTCCAAATCATCTCTTTTTCTCGTTTCGTGACACGTTGCAAAATGACTTCAAGTTTCTGATGGGAGAATTGACGAAGGATATACATTTATACATAGAAAAAAATGACACCAGCGCTAACTTTTCTACTGTATATGTCTCCCAACTCAATATAGCAATTTTCCAGAAAATAGAATAGCTCAACAATCACTATTGATTAAAGCAATGGTAAACACCTGATCCAATAGTGGTTAATCCACAATCAGCTCTTCTACCCTAATCAACTCCGTATATCACAACTAAAGGTCATTATAATATACACATAAAAGCACCAATAAGTACAAGAACTCTTGCAACGTAACTAAAAGCTCTGAAGGATATACATTCCCTTGTCTCTAGAACGGGGCACACAGAATCTAAAATGGGTGAATTTGTAAATTATCATAATCAGTTAATAGATGCTAATGCAGCTTTGGAAGAGGCGATGTGAAGATTATCTGCTAAAGTTACAGATCTTGACGATAGATCTCACCGCAACAATATCTGGATAAGCGGCATCCCAAAAGCGGTTGGACCAGATATGATGTTCTCTTTTTGACAGATTTGATGGCGTTTGTTCTTCTTGAGGCTTCCACTTTAGACCTGACAATAGATAGGATTCACCACCTACCTAAACCATAGTACTTGCCCTCTTCAGTTCCTCGTGATGTTATGGAATGTATTATGTGAAATGTCTATTTCACCCACAAGATGGCGCCTGTGTCCAGGCACCCCCTGTTGTGCCAAGAAGAAAACTTTTAAGAGCCAATATGGCGCAGACTCTCAGAAGTTAGAACAAAGACAGGTTAGCAATAAATCTATTCTTGATAAGGTGAACCAATAGAGAGGGAGGATGTATGTCACATGTTGCCTATGGAATGTTTGTCCACACCCAGCTATAAGAACTTGTGTTTTGTAATAAAACAGTTAGAGAACTCATTAGACTGCATACTGTCAACTCGTGATTTCTTTCTCTGTTATGTGCCATTCGATATATTGATTTGACCCCCACTAGGACGTTGAGCCCCTTTGCGGTTCCGTCTACAACAATTGTGCGCCCGTGTGAGGAAGTAGTGGTATATATAATCCAGAAGAATATCGATGCAGACCAAGGTGTTATTATCCACAGACACAAGGAGGAGGTGGCCAACTCCCAAACAAGTAAAGGTAAGAGTTTTAATTCTCTTACTTGGAACGTCTTGTTTCGGTGGTCAAGTCGCATATGGGTTCTCCATATTCTGGATTGACCAGACAGGTACATATTCAGCCACTGCTTTATTACGGACCTGTCATAGTGCTTTCCTGTGTGGTTTGATCTGTTTTATGTGTATTGAGGATTGCGTGATTCGCTGATTGGTCCTGCTGGGGTACACAGAATTGTGGGGTTCCTCTGGGACAATACTCATGGTGTGAAAGCCGGTGGGGGGTCTACTTGGTATAGAGTAGACAAATTCAGTCTCAGAGGCACATTCTCTGGGTAAGACAATAATCCCACTGTAAAAGCTGGCAGGGGGTCTACTTGGTATAGAGTAGACAAATTCAGTCTCATTCAGGCACATTCTGTGGGTGAAAAAAATAAAATATTCCTGGCGGTGAAGTCGGTGAGGGGTCCTCGTGGTGAATAGAGGGCAAACAGCGGTCCAAATTCAGTGACTCCATGATATTTGATACGTGTCTGTCTGTGTGTGTGATAGGGATTGTGTGACGTGTTAACTAAAGACAAGCTGGTTTTAGTAGTATCAGTGGTAAAAGGAAAATAAAGAGGAGGGAAAAAGAGGAGTCCAAACTCAGAAACTCAGCAATCCCTGTAACGTGTTTTGTGATTGTGTATGTCCCTGCCTTAATGGCTAGCTCAGTAAAATTGTGGTTGGAAAGTGATAAATGGGAGATGAAGGGTTAATTGCTAGACTTGATTGCTGCATTAGGTTAGTGAACAGTGCCACCTACTGGTTCTGTAGGGAATAAGGAATTTAGCTTTGAGTTTTCAGCATAAAAGAGTATTGGTGCCGTCTAGAGTGGTGGAAAGGCCTGAGGGTTAATACAGAAAAGAGGCAGATTGAAGGATCTCGGATTGTTGTTGATGGCTGAATCCTGGTATAGTGTAGCTATCCAGGTTCATGAGGAAGGGCGGGGCACTGGGGGGTGCAACTGCCTATGTGTACCATCACCCCAGGAGAAGTTTCTGAAACAAAGAAGACAAAGGAGAATGCGATGCCACCGCCCCTTAATGGCGAAGAGCTGATCTGGACTTGTGTGAGGTGTGATGCGTTGAATCAGGGGTAGAGAGAGGGGTGTTGTAACTGTGGAGCATCATGCCCCAAAGACGGCCCATCTGCATCATAAGCCATCCCTGGTTTAACTACTTCAGCACCGCCTACCATTTCAGCTCCACCCATTACAACCAGCATGCCTAGTATACCGGAACCTCTGGTGCCATTGCCCGCCTCCACAACTGTCTACAATAATACCTCACCTCCTGTAGCCCAGTCCACGGCTCCTGCCCGTAGTGGAGCAACACTCCTGAAATCACTTGTGCCAGTCGCCGCCCCTTCCAGGTCACTTCCGCCTACAGCCACGCCTACTGCTCCAGCCATGCCTACTGCTCCCATCTTGCCATCTTGCCTAACAGGAACTTCTGATGTCACTTCCACTTCCTTCTGGGTTATTGCCCGCCCTTTCCGGGGTCAACACTTCCCCTTCCGGGGCCAAGATTGCTAGTACTCCAACAGCATTATTTCCTATAATGGACACAGCAACAGGATATATTTGGAGACCTGGAACCAGTGGCCTCCTTGTACTGGAAGAAGAGGAGGACTTACTGGGTGGAGTAATAGGAGGAGAAGAAACACAACCCCTGACAGAGGAACAAAGAAGAACAGCCCAATACTTCCTGGAGAAGTACGCTAAGGACCTGTGGGAGGGACAGCCCATCAGCAGTACTTTCATGTGTCTGACAGGAAGGGGACACAGATAAGGTTTACCAGACCAATCCAGAACAACAGGCACAGCACCTCCTAGCCTCCTAGGTCCCAGTCATATGGCATCTACAGCAGTCGGTGCAAAAGCACGAACATATTATGTCACATTTAACCCTGTGCAAGCATCTAACCTGTCTGGAAGTCTGCCAGATCCAGAGAATCAACCTATGCCCATCTACAGGAAAGTGGTGAAAATCTGCAAGAACTATACGGCCCCATGGAAGGACCTGAAGGGGTTATGTGAAGTAAGGGCAGGAGATTCTTACTGGCCTATTATGGATAAATCTCTGTATACGCCCCCTCACTTTGATGACCTGACTGTGGAGTCAGGTGTGGAATTCTGCGAGAGGCTGAAGGAGTGGGCGAAGGACAGGCTCTCAGATCAGGCCCAAACTCTCAAAGACACCACCCAAGAAAAATAGGAGACATTGGAAAAGTTTCAAGCACGTCTCTCTCAAATGTTCAATGATTTAGGTTTCTCTTCCATATACGTATGCTGACCTCAGCTGGAAGGATTAGGAGAACCCATCAAGAAACAACTGAAAACGGAATACGAGTCTCTGGATATGGATATAGTTCTCCAAGTGACTAGAGGAATCGAGAACAACCTACCAGCAGTCCGTAAAACAAAGACAACTCCTGTCTGAGGACTGTTTTTGCGGCCCAAGCCTTGTTGGAAAAAAATGGCAGACATCGGACTTGGACATTCTTTAGTTCTTCTGACTCCACACGACATTTCTGCCATTCTCAATCAAACTCAACCGAAACATCTCTCATCGGCTCAACACCTCAGACTTCAATGTTCTCTACTCCTGCCGGATAACGTCACTCTTATGCGCTATTGTGTTCTTCATCCAGCCACCTTACTTCCCCTTCCTCAAGGAGAGAATGAGGACGAAGAGAAATCACAAGAATCCAGTGCACATGAAGAGAGCCATGATTGCTTCGGAATCATGAAGATGGAAACCTCTCATTTGCCTTCTGTACAAGAGACTCCGCTCGACAACCGGGATATGGTTCTTTTTTGTGGATGAATGCACTGCTGCTGCCACGAGCAGTGGCTATACTGAAAATCAAGGCACATGGGAAGCTGAATACAGAAGAGGCAAGAGGAAATCAACTAGCTGACCAAGCAGCCAAACAGGCCGCAGGAGGTGAGAAAGGGGAAGCAAGTCAGTTGTCAGTGGTGCAAGAGGAAACTTACACTCAACCTACAAGGAGACTGATGGCCAAGTTGCAGGAACAAGCTACAATGGAAGAAAAGGAAATCTGGAAAGAGAAGGGATTCAAGAAGAACGAAGAGATCAGTCTACATTGGGTAGGGAGGCGTCTTTGCTTGCCCAGGGCACAAAATCCAGCTGTAGTGCAATGAGTGCACATGGACCGGGACATTTGTCAAGCACCGTGATGAAAGACATTTGGACAGGCCTTGGAAGCACTTTAGCTTTTCACACCCCGTACCATTCGCAGAGCAGGGTGAAAGTGGAAAGGCTAAACGGGACTCTGAAATCACGGATGCTTAAAGCGGCAAGAGAGACCGGCATGCCCTGGCCAGACAGCCTGCCCATAGCCTTGTTTAGTGTTAGATACACACCCCGGGGACAGTTAACTCTCTCGCCCTATGAGATCCTGTTAGACAGTGCCCCCAAGGCTAGGTGCATATTTCCCCCAGCAGTTGCATCTACAAATGTTATGACCACATATGTCACTGCATTGGCTAAAGAGTTGTCTCTTACACATTCTAGAGTTTTCTCTTCCATTCCAGATCCAGACTCAGACGTTGCTGCCCATAAGCTACAGCCTGGAGACTGGGTCTACGTGAAGAATTTTGTGAGTAAAACTCTGGAGCCGAGATTTGAAGGGCCGTACCAAGTCCTGCTGACCACAGCCACAGCTGTCAAGGTGGCAGGAAAGCCCAACTGGATCCATGGTGCACACTGTAAGATCGCTCCAGTCCCCAGAGACGAAACAGATGCTGCTCGTACTGGCACTGAGTAGTTGTTTTTGCCTTAACCCTTGGTCAGAACCCATCTGTAGTCGTTACAAAGGAGAGAGGGATTGTCACTTTTTGGTATAACTCATATTCCACATATTCCTTTGATTTTTGTGATGTAGTATGTTGTCCCGAGGTTCCCATACAGTGTAACATCTACAATGAACAATCTTCCGCTGCACGGTGTATATACTTGTGTGCAGGGCCGGACTGGGAATAAAAATCAGCCCTGGCACTAAGCCCCCAGCAGCCCACATACAATATCCGCTTAAAAAATTCCCATTGTTCTCGCACCTCACCACTTTCTAAAATAAACTACACTATAAAGCTGCTTTCACACAGAGCGTTTTTGGTGCATTTTGTGCAGAAAGTCAAAGCAGGTAATGCTGAACATTTCTGCACAAAAAAAAAAACACATAAAAAAAATGCACCAAAACCGCTCCGTGTGAGAGCCCCCTACACACAAGTAAAAAAGAAACAGTGGTGCAGAGAAACCCCTGATTCAACATAGAAGTAAAATGACCCCTGGCAGCAGGGACTCACCGGAGACGTCATCTCTGATGGGAGTTGTATTCTTCTCTTTTTCTTCTCCTTCTGGCACAAACCTCCATGGCGTCTTCCCTTGTTGTTCTCTTCCATTTCTTTCTCTGTCCGGTACAGCATGCAGTGTCCTCTTCTAGTGGTCACTACTCGTCCCTGTAGAATTTACAACAAATACATCTTAGACTCCTCTCTCTTCTAGCACTTTCCTATCAATTCCCCAAACAGCGTATGTTAGACCCTAAAAATTAGAAATTAAAAAAATGTCAGATAAGTGGCAGGCAGTGACAGTATGCAGGCAGGCAGGGCCAGTATACAGTCAGACAGGGCCACTTATAGGCAGACAGGGACAGGACAGGGACAGTATATAGGCAGGCAGGACAGTGTATAAGTAGGCAGGGCTATTAAAGGCAGCGTATAGGTAGGCAGTGCTATTATAGGCAGCCAGGGCAGGGTATAGGCAGCCAGGGCAGGGCATCATATAGCCAGGGCAGGGCATCATATAGCCAGGCAGGGTATAGGTAGCCAGGGCAGGGCATCATATAGCCAGGGCAGAGCTTTATATAGGTAGCCAGGGCAGGGTATCATATAGCCAGCCAGGGCATCATATAGCCAAGGCAGGGCATCATATAGCCAGGTCAGGGCTTTATATAGGTAGCCAGGGCAGGGCTGTGTATAGGTAGCCAGGGCAGGGCTTTATATAGGTAGCCAGGGCAGGGCTTTTATATAGGTAGCCAGGGCAGGGCTGTATATAGGTAGCCAGGGCAGGGCTTTATATAGGTAGCCAGGCAGGGCTGTATATAGGTAGCCAGGGCAGGGCTGTATATAGGTAGTCAGGGCAGGGCTTTATATAGGTAGCCATGGCAGGGCATTATATAGGTAGCCAGAGCAGGGCTGTATATAGGTAGCCAGGGCAGGGCTGTATATAGGTAGCCAGGGCAGGGCAATTATGGGCAGCCAGGACAGTAAAAAGTGAAAAAAAAAAAAAAAAAAGTAATACTCACCAGGACACTGGCTGTCCACTCCTCTTCACTCTTCACTCCGGAGCCGGTGGCCGCTCACTGCAGAGAGCGGGGCCGCGGAGAAGGCGCGCGATGTCGTCATCGCGCGCCTGCCCCGCGGCCTCCTGGGAGCTGAGCAGACGGGATCAGGAGATCCCAGATGCTCAGCCTCGGCTGCTGCTTGCACCGCGCGGAGCTGGCGGCGGCCGTGATGGCTGCATGGCTGGGTCAGTGACCCGGCCGTGCAGCCATGTGGCGAGGGGGGCTTGTCGGCCCCCTGCCACAGGCGTCCGGTCGCTGATGCGACCATTGCGGCCCCTGTAGCGCGCCACAGACCGGTGCCGGCACTCGGGGCCCACCGGGGGGGAACACCGTCCTCCTCGGCGGGCGATCCGAGCCGGCCCTGCGGCCCGGACGCCAGCGGCCCGCCGGGCAAATGCCCGGTTTGTCCTATGGTCAGTCCAGGCCTGCTTGTGTGTGACTAATGAGTACTTGGGACGCTCCTGCTACTACTGGGGTGCTGTGGGATGGAACACAGGGGAAGACTGGGGATACAGACCGCCTTAAACAGGAAAGATAAACAGGCGAAGCCCCTACTGACAAGGATGAGTCTAACAAAAACTGGAGCCTGACAAGAACAGGGAATACCAGGTGAAAGCATGCCCCTAACCTTAACCATTGAAAACCCTCAGGAGACTGATGGGGGCATATATGTTCTCAGAGCCTACATACGATGGGGGGCACGGGGATTTCGAGAAAAAATTTAGTTGAAAGATATGAATACAGATTCAGAGAAATGGTTGGGAGTCCCAGCACCTACACCTGCAAACCCGCTTATGCAGCATATACAGACTTTTCAGAGCATGGCAGCCATAGCTGATCCCACCTCTGATGACACCATGAGGGTAGAGACCGGGTTCTCGGATAAGAACTTGTGGCTGGAATGAGATAAGTATACAGCTAACCAGCATAATAAAACAAACTGTTATGTCTGCTCAGCTGTTAGGCCCCATATGGGCACTGTCCCTCTAGATATTCTTGTATCGGCACAGGAGTGTCTTCTTAGTTTGTACACCAACTCCACCACAAATCACACTGACTGTGAGGAATGGAAGGCCAAGGACCCGATCACCGCAAAAACATTGAAACCGGGGGTTGGGATTACAGTTTACCAAGGTAATTACACCTGCTAAACCAGTAGTATGGGAAATGGAAGATTCCTGGGTAACTTTACCACCAAAGGGTACTGCTCCACATACAGTAATATCAGCAGCAGAAAATGACAGAATCAAGTATTCTACATGGGGGATGTATATTGGGTATGTGGAGACCTCAAAGTCAGGACTAGGTTGGAGGGCAACTGGACTGGACAATGTGCCCTAACCAAACTACTCATCCCATTCCACATACTGAGTGAAGGGTCAGAAGATAGCCACACCACTGAGACAGTGAGAGCCAGGAGAAGAAGGGGAGTCTCCCCAAAGGGCAGCTTTGACCCCCATGTGTATATTGATGCTATAGGAGTCCCAAGAGGGGTCCCTGATGAGTTTAAAGCAAGGGACTAAGTCGCTGCTGGATTTGAATCTCTGCTACCAATAGTTACTGTTAACAAGAATGTAGACTGGATAAACTACATATATTACAACCAGCAGAGAATTGCAAATTACACCAGATATGCCTTAGGCTATGTCTACACTGCACAGAAAAACATCAGTTTTTTCAGGGTCTTTCGTTTTCTAAAAACGCTGGAAAAACGACTGAAAACATCTCCCATAGACTTCTAACGTAAAAACCTCCTGCTGTCTACACTGGGCTTCTTTTTTCTGCCCGTTTTTTTTACTTGTCGTCTTTTGCAACATGTTCTAAAAAACGCCAGAGCAGGGCAGAAAATTTACCACAGGAGTCTATGTAAAGCGCCAGACGTCTTTTAGTACGTTTTCGCGGCGTTTCTGGTCGCGATTTTTCAATGAAAACCCACCCAGGAGACCCAAGTCCCACCTATAGTGGGTGTTAATAAAGGTTATATATTATCATATCAAGTGTCTGACGTGTCCTTGTTTGTAGCTTTTGTAATAAAATGATCACGCTTTGGTCGCTAAAGATATTTGCGCAATTCATATTTTGTCGCTAAAAATATTTTTTTTTACAGATTTTGGCGTCAGAATCCGTTTTTTTTTTTTTTACAGATTTTGGTGCTAAAATCCTTTTCTTAACATATTTTGGCGCTAATAAAGTGATCTCGCTTTTGACGTTAAAATACGTTTTTTTACGGATCTTGGCACCAGAGTCCGTTTTTTTTATGGATTTTGGCGCTAAAATCCTTTTCTTAACATATTTTGGCGCTAATAAAATTATCTCGCTTCTGACGTTAAAAATACGTTTTTTTACGGATCTTGGCACCAGAGTCCGTTTTTTTATGGATTTTGGCGCTAAAATCCTTTTCTTAACATATTTTGGCACTAACAAAGTTTTCTCGCTTCTGACACCAAAAATATGGGTTTTTTTATGGATTTTGGCGCAAGAATCCGTTTTTTTTACACATTTTGGTTCTAAAATACTTTTCGTTACAGATTTTGGCGCTAATAAAGTTATCACGCTTCTGACACCAAAAATACGTTTTTTTTTACGGATTTTGGCACCAGAATCCGTTTTTTTACGGATTTTGGTGCTAAAATCCTTTTCTTAACATATTTTGGCGCTAATAAAGTTATCTCGCTTCTGACGTCAAAAATACGTTTTTTTACGGATTTTGGCGCAAGAACATGTTTGTTTGTTTTTTTACAGATTTTGGCACTAAAATACTTTTCTTTACAGATTTTGGCGCTAACAAAGTTATCTCGCTTCTGACACTAAAAATAAGTTTTTATACAGATTTTGTCGCCAGAATCCGTTTATTTACGGATTTTGGCCCTAAAATCCTTTTAACTTTATTAGCGCCAAAATATGTTAAGAAAAGTATTTTAGCGGCAAGAAAAAATCCGTAAAAAAAAAATGGACTATAGGGCCAAAATCCTTCAAAAAAGGTATTTTTGGCGACAAACGCAAGATAACATTATAGCGACAAAATCCGTAAAAATAAGGATTTTAGCACCAAAATCCATAAAAAAAAATTGACTTTAGGGCCAAAATCCGTATAAAAAACTTATTTTTGGCGACAAAAAAAACGTAAAAACCGTATTTAACTTCATTAGCGCCAAAATCCGTAAAATGACTACAAGATTACATATAAACGCAATGATGTGCTTTATATCCCCTTTTGTAGGGTGGAGTTACATCCAATGGCTTAATTTATGCATACATTAAAAAAAAAGGCTTGAAGACAAGCAAAAAATGTGTGTAAAAAACATGGCAAAAAACGCAAATCGCGGCAAAAAAATGCCGTTTTTTTCAGCTGCTTTTGACAGGCAGTGGACAGAAAACTCAGTTTCATGAACGTTTTTAGTAATTTGTTTTCAGGTCGTTTTTTGTAAACTGTAGTGTAGACATAGCCTTACAGGGCCTGGCAGATTAGGAGGGCACAACCACTGCTGTAGCCTGGCAGAACAGGATGGCCCTGGACATGGTGTTGGCTGAAAAAGGAGGAGTGTGCAAAATGATAGGGGAAAGCTGTTGTACTTTCATCTCAGGCAATACAGAACCGAACAGCAAAGTGACTGTGGCCATTAAAAAGTTGTCAGATCTCTCGGACGAACTTAAAAGGACCTCGGGGACCCTTGGGGAGATTGGTTCGGTTGGTTGAAGGGATGGCAGGGAGCTTTAGTTCAGATGGGGATTGTGATTGTCTGTATTTTACTCATTCTTGCAGTAATTGTTTGTTGTGTTCTCCCTTGTTTGAGGAAATTACTTGGAAAAGCTGTGGACCAGGCTACTCCCACCATGGTGAATTGTGAAAGGGAGATGCCATTCCTTGAGAGACCATTGACGCCAGAAGTGTACCGGAAGGTTGTCTATGCCCCTCTTCAACCACATGTCCCATCAAAGAACTAGACCATATAATGTAGGGTTACTTTGTGGGGCGGCCCTTTTTGGGGCGGGGTATCTCCACTAAGGGACAGACTAGGGCAAAGGTCAGAGAAAGGTGAAATGGTCATTTCATGGGGGGACTGTTTGGAATGTATTAGGTGAAATGTCTATTTCACCCACAAGATGGCGCCTGTGTCCAGGCACACCCTGTTGTGCCAAGAAGATAACTAATGGCACGGACTCTCAGAAGTTAGAACAAAAACAGGGTGGCAATAAATTTATTGATAAGGTGAACCAATAGAGAGGGAGGATGTATGTCACATGTTACATAGTTACATAGTATGGTTGAAAAAAGACACGTGTCCATCAAGTTCAACCAAGGGTGGGGAAAATGTGGGTGAAGGGAGAGAGACAAGGACATTAAGCACAGCCTCACCACTGGTCAATGCCCTGGAACCCACAAGGCAAGAACCAATCTGCTCCAGTGGAGACCCTATCTCTGACCCCAGAGCCTCCACCAGCCAGAATCCAGCTACGTACGCGTTAATATTCTTTAGTTCCAGGTAGGTATCTAAGCCTTTCTTGAAACTCTCTACAGTTCCTGCTGTGTCCAGCTCCTCAGGCAGGCTATTCCACAGATTCACAGTTCTTACAGTGAAGAACACTCTTCTCCTCTGGAGATTGAATCCTTTTTTCTCTAGTCGAAGGGAATGTCCCCTTCTCTTTCAAAGGGGGGCTTCACTTGAAATAATTTCATACTTTTTGTAGGGACCATTTATATATTTATATAAATTAATCATGTCCCCCCGAAGCCGTCTTTTCTCAAGACAAAATAAGTTCAATCTACTAACCTCTCCTCATAACTAAGATGCTCCATTCACCTTATAAGTTTGGTTGCTCGTCTTTGTACTCTCTCTAGCTCCATTACATCTCTTCTATAAACTGGGGTCCAGAACTGAACAGCATATTCTAAGTGAGGTCGCACCAATGCTTTTTACAGTGGTAAAATTACATCCTTGTCCCTTTCCTATGGAATGTTTGTCCACGCCCAGCTATAAGAACTTGTGTTTTGTAATAAAACAGTTAGAGAACTCAGACTGCATGCTGTCAGCTCGTGATTTCTTTCACTGGCACGTATTATTCAATATACTGATTTGACCCCCACTAGGACGTCGAGCCCCTTTGCGGTTCTGTTTACAACAGTGACACTATCGTGAGGATACATTTCTTCTGCACCAAGGATGACTTTTTAAGAGCCTTACGGAAAGGCACATCATGTCCAGACAGATTCCACAACATAGCTATTTTTCCTGATCTGTCTGCCGGGACAATGCTCCGCAGAAAAGAATTTCTCCCCTACACCAAGATCTTGAGAGACAACAATGTCAACTATCATTGGGGATTTCCAGTTAAACTGATCGTAAACAGAGAAAACGCCACCTTTTATTTGTCATACTCCCGATATGACGAAAGATCTAATTGCCTCTTTGGAGTTCCTTACGACCCCCACTGGTACGCCTGTAAAGGAATCAAGAAACTGGCCAGAAATAATTTCCCCACTATGGTTCGAAAAGCATACCCACCAAACCCGTCGGCCGAATGACTGACTTGTCTGATTAGTCGGGGGATACTCTACACTCTTTTCCAGATGTTGAGCTCCGATTTTACCTTTACAGGTTTCTTTTGATTTTATTTTCTCTTCGCAGGGTCCTGCATTGAACTTTCCCCACCCCACATTCCTGTGTCTACAGGAATCAAATTCAGGTTCCTTTTGATGTTTCTTACATATGTTTTGTCATTGTTTGCTTGTTTGATGTTTTTCCTTACAGAGTCATATGATTGATTTAGCACATGCTTAGGTATCTACCCAGGGTACGGATCACTTTCATTCCATTTTCCATTAATGGACACTCTTAACCTTTTTTATGAGGATTACATTTATGTCACTCAATGTTAACGGCATAAATTCCCCATTTAAGAGATCTTTATTTCGGCGAGAGGCCTTGAAATCTAAGGCAGATATTATATGCCTTCAGGAGACGCACCTTAGGGAGTTGGATATGGGTTGTCTAAAACACAGGAAATTCCCTGTCTCCTTTCATACAACCTTCGATCAGAAAAAAGCAGGTGGGCAATCTTTATAGCTTTCTCACTGGTTGAATTGCATATTGATTCGAAAGGGGCGTTTTATCATCTTGAAATGTCTACTCAACTTACTTCAATACACCATTCCTTCAATTTATGCACCTAAAACCTGCCATCTCCCTTTTATTAGCAAAGTAATCCTTAAAGCTAAACAAATGACACAAAAAAATCTAATTGTATGTGATGATTTCAATATGACCATAAACGACTCCCGAGATAGATCTCAGGGTAGACAGAGAAACTCCGTAGATTTGCAACACTTATTCCTAGAGGAAAATCTCCATGACCATTGGCAATACACACACCCTGAAGAGAGAGACTTTACGTTTTTCTCCGCTCCCAATAGCACTTTCTCAAGAATAGACTTTTACTTGGCGAATAGAACGGCTTTATCAAATATCTTATCATCAGAAATAGGGATTCGTACATAGTCAGATCATACCCCAGTTTTCCTTATGATTAAGGATTCCTCTGTCCTCACTTCTAGTTTCTCTTGGCGCATAAATCACTTTTTTGTTAAAATCCCAAACTACTAGCTCTGACAACACAAAACATTTAGTTGAATACTTTGAATTTAATACTCCATCAGCCCTTACTCCTGACTCTCTGTGGTGTGCTCACAAAGCCTACATTAGAGGTCTTCTTATCGCCATAGCGTCGAGAGAAAAAAAAAAAGAGGGAAAGTGTCCTTTCTGATCTTCTATTTAAAATCAAGATCGTTGAAGCGCAACTTAAACAGAAACCTTCGACCAACCTAAACAGTGAATTATCAACCCTTAAATCTCAACTTAGGGATTTAAATTTAAGAGAATATGAGAAATCCCTTTCTAGATTTAAATGGAATTTCTACCTCAGTGGAGACAGGCCAGGTAAATTGTTGGCAAAAAGGGTTGAAGTATCTCAAGCAAAGTCCAAGATTCTTTTCTTAACTTCCCAAGATAAAAAAAAAATCCATGCCCTCAACAAATAGCAAACGCATTCGCAGGTATTTACAGCTTTTCTATGTAATATAGGGGGAAGGGGCCCATTCAATGCCGTCGAAAAAAAATCGATATTTGATAAATTTCTTGCCAGGATCAACCTTCCGACTCTTACTGAACAGCAAAAGCAATCTTCAAATGCACCCATATCCATTACAGGGGTGGGGGAAAAAAACCTTTAAACCCCCTTAAAGGGGAAATTTGTTTTCTCATATGGAAATTTTTGGGTAGGGGTTCCCGAAAAATTCCCGTATGAGAAGGCATAGGAGAAAGGGGGACCGCCAGGACTAAAGTCGCGGTGACCCAGGGAAGAGGGCCCTGGGGTTTTCCCTGACAGAGACCGTTTTCCCTCAGTCCCCAAAGGGGAGGGCAGGCGTTGCCCCCGCGCATCAGCGATCGCCGTGATTGGCTGTTAAAACCCCCGAACAGTAAAAACCCGGGGTTAGTTGTCCATAAAAACCCTTTGGCGGTGCCGTTAGGCCAGCGATGGGCGTGATAGGTCCCTGTTTTAGCTTTGCACCTACCCAAAATGGGAAGTAGTAGGGGGGGCGTTGGTGGGGGTTTACCCCCACCCCCTAGGTTTGCGATTGGTCGGTCGGAAACCGACCGTTCCAATCGCAAGCGCTGCCCGGGCCCCTTTTTAAATTTACCGACCCGTCCTGCCCCCGCCATTGGGTTTGGGAAACGGTGGCAGGAGCAGGTTTTGTGGTGTCCGTCCCCCCAGTAAAAACCCAGATTGGGGCCCAGTGGCGATCGTTGGTGGCCCGGTGGCGAGCGATCTTTTGGTGGAGTGGTGCGTCTGCCTCTCTGCCATCTCAGGCTTTCTGTGCTCAGCCCCCTGCAGCGGGTCGGGGGTTATAAGCCAGTTAGCTGTAAAGTGGGGGTTCAAAGGGCACTTTTAAACCCCTCTCCCTGTTGTTAATTTCGCCCATAAACACTAAATTTGCTTTTTTTTGGGGGGGCGGGGGTTTTTTTTTTTTACGGTTTTTCCAAAATTTTTTTTTCCCACCCCCCCCCCCCCCTTTTTTTTGGGGTTTTTGCGCAAATTTTTGGGGCAATCCCCGGTCCCCCTAAACGCTGGTAAAGTGACCCCTCACTGTCAAGGTTTTTTTTTTGAGGGTCTAGTGGTCTTTTCTTGTTTTTTTTTTTTTCTAGCGCTGTTTTAGTGACGTAGCCCACTAATCAAAAAACCACGCTAAGGGGGGTGCGCAGGGATT
The DNA here is from genome assembly GCA_025379985.1 of Phyllomedusa bahiana. Lineage (NCBI taxonomy): Eukaryota > Metazoa > Chordata > Amphibia > Anura > Hylidae > Phyllomedusa > Phyllomedusa bahiana. Next base: position 60,946 of record JAODAL010018278.1, read on the forward strand.
TTTCCTGCTGCTTGAGCGTTTTTGTGACGTCCGTCAATGATTTTATAAAGTTTTTTTTCTAAAATTTTTTTTTTAAATTCCAAAATTTAAGAAAAAAAAAGTAAAAAAAAAAATAAATAGTTAGGGGGTTTGGTTACTAGTAGGAAGGGCGTTGGGGTTAAAGTGGACGTTGGGGTTGGGTTTAGTTTCCCGTTTTGTTAGTAAAAAAAACATTTAGCTTTTTATAGTTGGGAAGAGTGTGTTTTGTGTGTGTTGTATTTTTATATTATATATTATTTTATATTTAAAAATAAATTGACCCCCAAGTCTCCCCCCTTAGGGGGGGACTTTCCCGAAAAAGGGGGTCATGTCCCGCCCCCAAGAATCACCCAAAATCTCCCCCCGGGAAAGGCCCCACACAGGGGGCCCCTGTCATGAGTGTGACTGTGATCGGGCGGCCGGCGGAGGATCAGGGGCACCGGGAACGCACAATCATGAAAAAGTAGGGGGAAAACAGCTTTCTGGCTATAAAAAGAAATACTGGCATAAGGAGGACAGAAACCTGATTAAAAGAAGCTTCCCTGGCAAAAAGGGGGACAGCTACCGGGGCTTTAAAAAACCCAACTACCTGGCTAAAAGGGAACAGCTCCCCGGTTTAAGAAGCACTACCTGGCTATAAGTGGACGCCCCCTGGCTTTAAGAAGAAATACCTGGCTATATGGGGCACCCCCCCTGGCTAAAAGGAAGGGAAATTCCTGGTTGGGGGGAAAGCTACTTGGTTATTTGGGGGAACTCCCTGGTTTTTGGGGGGCAAGAAACCCTCGCTAGAAGGGGGCGCAACCTGGTACAGGGTTAAAAATAGGGCACTGAGATATCTTTTTGGAATTGGGAACATTTTGGGCGGTTTTTCCCCTTTCAGTTCTACTGGATGGGAATTGGTCATCCAACAGTCCAGGAAAGCTGGGTGACGACAAAAACCCTAATTAGTTTTCCCTTTAAAAGCCCTTTCACAGGGTTTTGGGGTGGGGGTTTTGGCTTTTTGAAGGGGCTGGCTTTCACCCTCAATATGGGGGTTTTGGTTTATGCAAATTTTTGGGGGCTTTCTCACTTTCAAAAATTGGCATGGATGATATAAAATAATTTTATATTTTATATTATATATATAAAATAAAATTTTATATTTTTTTAATATTATATATTATATATAATATTTATATTTTATTTTTGATTTATATAGCAATGACGGGTTTTGTAATTTTTTTTTTAGACGTTCTTTCCAAAAAACTTTTTTTTTTTTGTTTAGGGGTTTTTTTTTTTTTGGGGTTTTTCTTTGATTGCTCCCAAACCAAAAATGGCCCCCAACGCTGGTTTAGTGAAAGCCTCAATGCCCCGTATCTGTAATTTTTTTTTTAGGGGGCTAGTGGGGAATTTTTTTTTTTTTTTTTTCTAACGTGATTTTGTGAGTTCAAACACTAATCAAAGCCCCCGTTCAGGTGGTGGGGCAGGGATTAGTCCTGGGTACCCCTGGCGTTTTATCCGTGGGGTTTCCCTCCCCGAAACTTTTTAAAATTTTTTTCTATAAAATTTTTTTTTTAGTATTCCTAGTTTAAAAAAGTGGTAGGAGGTAGTTTCTAGTTTTGGGAGGGAGTTAAAGGTTTTGGGGGCCTAGGGTTTGGTTAGTTACGTCCGGCTTAGTATATTAGGTTTTTTTATCGCCAATAGACAGACGTCTAGTTTAATTTTTTTTTTTTAGGGTTAGTATATATTTTTTTTTCCTTAAATTTAACTTTTAATTTTTTTTTTTTAAATAAAACTTTTTAATTTTTTTTTTTCCTTTTTACTTTTTTTTTTTTTACTTTTTTTTTACTAAACTTTTTTAAATTTTTTTTTTAAATTTTATTTTTTTGTAAAAAAAAAAAGTAATCCCCCACATAAGTGAAATCACAACATTACACCTCCCGTCATAATTCTTTTACACAAAACGTCGTGAAAATCACAACATACACCTCCACGTCATATAATTTTTTTACCACTAACAGTGTTGAGGCAGCACCTACATTTATACAACGCCCATAAATTTCCCAAAATAAACAAAATATGTCCAGTCTTCCCAGTGACGCTACTCAGCGGAGAGCGTACGCTTTCCTCGCTCCGAGGATAGCGTGTCAGTCAGTGATTGGATTGAGGTGTTTACTGGGTTCGGTCATGTCCGATAGTATCATCAGAGTCCTCCTCCGCTGATGAGGTCCCTCCCGTTAGACGCCCCCGTAGGTCGTGAGGTGACCCCCTAAAGTAGTGACCCCATATGGACTCCCGCCCCAGATATTACCAGCCACAAATTCTGACTTTGTGGCACACCCCTGGACGTCCGTACGACACTAAGGCCTCACTGAAATAGATTTTTTAAAGTCTTTTTCTCTGAGGATTCTGGTATGATGTCATGGTGGCATAGACTAACCTCTATGACCAGCAGTTTCTGGCCCTGAAACCCCACGTCCTCATTCTGCAGGTGGACCCCCGTGAACACTGCAGAGATGATGGCATTTTGGCTGATCTTGCACATGGGCATAGTGAAAAAAGCCCGGAGGCCCGGCAGTATTGGAGTAGTGATATGTTTACAGTACTCCCTTTTTACCGCCGCCATGTCCCGGACCCGCTTTTGAGCAATTCAAAGATTTTTGCATACACGGTTAACTCACTGTGCCCACCCCGTGAGACCCCACTTATGACCGCTTATATAATAAGTTCGGCCTGTTATCACCCATTTCAGTGCCAAAATTTTCAGCGGTCTATACCCCTGAAAAATTTTATTTGTGTTGATGAGTCCCTCCTACCACTTCGAGGGCAGGCTCAAATTTTGCCAATACCTGCCAGCAAAAGAGCGCGGGTGCCGGGATTAAAAATGTACAAAGCTGTGCTGAGAGTATCTCGGGTACACCCACAGTTTCCGCCATTTACGGAGGGAAGGACAGCCAATTTGTGCCCCCTGAATGCCCCCCTTCCCCTGTAAAAATTAGTGGAAATATAGTGTGGGATTTAGTGCCACCATGCTGGATTAAGTTACCACTGTACGTGGATATACTGTTTATACCAGCATTCCACTTTTTAAGTGGGCCTCAGCTGCAGTCGTACTGCAGCCTGTGGCACTGTGCGCTAAGAACCAGAGGGGAATCCATAACCCTTTGTGGCACAATTTGTCCCAAGGGAGAAAGCAGAATGTACAACGCTGTTTGTTCTTTTCCGTGTACAGGCCAAGCAGGGACTTTTATTACCTTCCAAGAGAGGTAATAATGCGCTGTTTTGGGAACCAGGGTGTGGGCCCAGCCCCAGCATCTTCTGGTTCTGACGTTCCCGTTTTGTAACCCGGTCAGCATTTCCCCAAAGAAATCCCTCCATGGCAAAAAAAGGGTAGGACGCAAATACGGTGCAAAAGTTGCTAATAAAAGGGGAATTAGAATAGACACACACGTTCTGTTGTGAAACCTGCCCTGATTAAGCCCGGAATCTGCATTAAAGAATGCTTCAAACTGTCCACCACTCGTAATGGATTCTAGTTTAAGCTTTCTTTTTATCCTTTTTTGTGTTGCACCGTTACCTGAAGCACCAAATCTTTCATAGGATTTATTGTGATGTGTAACATGGCACGTACGGAAAAAATGTCAGTTGGCATTTTCGCTTGTATCGCTCAAAAATGTCGTGAACTAGTTTTATGAAACACCTGCCCGTTCAAAAATTTAAATTACACCACGTAAAACGTCCATGAGGGGTGTACGTTCTAAAATGGGGCACTTTTGGGTGTTTTAATAATATATGTGCACATCACCAGCATGGTACACATTGTCAGGACATTTATGTATTTTCAGCAAAATAGGCCTGTAATGGAGCATAATTGCTATGTCTGCTCCTTGGCGTGTTTTGGGGGCCAGCCATAATTCTAGGGTAACATGGGGGGTGTCCTAGAACGGGGGAGACATGGCAGAAAATTGGGTATCTAATTTTTCAATTTTGCGCAAAGGCTTGCCGATGTTATTGTTGCAGTAGATGGGGAATTAGCGATAAATCAGTTTGATTTTTTTGCCTTTTAATGCAACTGTAATGTCTGTGAATTAAATTTATGAAACACCAGTCTGTTCAAATATATGTTATTAACCCCTTTAAAAATGTGCCCTTGAGGGGTGTAACATTTCTAAAAAGGGGTCACTTTTTTTGGTCTGTTTTATAATTTTTGTTCACATCACAGCATGCTACAATTGTAGGAATGCTGTGGATTTCAGCAAACTAGGAGGTGTCATGCGCATAATTCTATGTTCTCTCCATGGGCGTTGTTTCTGGGGGCAGCCAATTCTTGGGAGACATGTTGGGTGTCCCTAGAACGGGGGAGGACTTGGCTACGAAATTTGGAATTCTGATTTTTCAATTTGGCAAGGGCTCTGCCGCATTGTTATTGTGCTGTTAGATGGCGAATTACGTATAAACGTCAGTTTAACATTTTTTGCCTTTGTCTAATGGCATAGTTATGTCTGTGAATTAAAGTTATGAAAACACCCGTTTGTCAATTTTTGAATTACACCTTAAAATGTTCCTTGAGGGGTTGTACATTCTAAATGGGGTCACTTTTTTTGGTGTTGTTTTATAATTTTTGTTTCAACTTCAACAGCATTGTACAATTGTAGGACATGCTGTGTATTTCAGCAAACTAGGCCGTCATGCGCATAATTTGTCGATGTCTGCTCCATGGCTGTGTTTCAGGGGCTGCCAAAATTATGGGTGGACATGTGGGGGTTTGTCCCTAGGTACGGGGAGACATGGCAGAAAAATTGGGTATCTAATTTTTCATTTTGCGCAAGCGTTGTCGTGTGTATTGTCTAGTTAGATGGCGGAATTACGCTTAAATGTCAGTTGCATTTTTTTTGCCTTGTCCTTATGCATAATAATGTCTGTGAATTAAATTTATGAGAACCTGTTGTTCAAATTTGAATTACACCCCTTAAAATGTTCCTTGAGGGGTGTTCATTCTAAAATGGGGTCACTTTGGGTGTTTTATAATATTTGTTCACATCTCAGCATGTGCAATTGTCTGGACATGCTGTGTATTTACTGCAACTAGGCCATTGTCGTGCGCATAATTGCTATGTTCTCTCCATGGGTGTTTCAGGGGGCAGCAAATTCTAGCAATGGTAACATGTGGGGTTGTCCCTAGAACGGCGAGACATGGCAGGAAAAATTGGGTCTGTATCGTAATTTTTTTCCAATTTTGCACAAGTGTCGTGCCACGTTATTGTTTTAATAGTCATGGAATAAATATCAGGATGAATTGTTTTTTTTTTGATTTTCACCCTTCTACCTCCTAAATGCTTTTATCTATAATAAAAAAATCTTCTCTAGGGTCCAATTGCACACTATAACTAGTGAAATTCATTTGAGGGGTTGTAGTTTCCAAAATGGGGTAAATTTTGGGTATTTTTCTCCGTTTCTTCTGGAACATTGGGGGGGTCTGCAAATGCAACCATGAAGCTCCAGCCATCCAGCTTATTTGCACTCCCAGAGCCATATAGCGCTCCTTCCCTTCTATTACTCACCATGTGCCCCGTATATTTATGACCATATATGGGGTTATTCCTACACGGAAGAGAAATTGCGCATCAGGTTTTTGGGTGCTTTTTGTTTCCTCTGTTTTTGTGAATATGATAAATTTTAGATTAATAGTGCAATTTTCTGGAAAAAATTTTTAATTTTTCATTTTCACAACCGGATTCCGAGAGTTCTATGAAAAAACCTGTGGGGGGATCAAAACGCACCACTTTACCACTACATGAATTCAATTGAGGGGTTTGTAGTTTCCAAATTGGGGTCAATTCTGGGTTATTTTTTTTCCGTTCGGAACTGGGGAGGGTCTACAAATGCAACATGAGGGCTCCAGCCCAAATCCAGGCTTTATTTTGCACTCCCAAGGCCAAATAGCGCTCTTCCCTTCTAAGACTCGCTCACGTTGCCCGACGTATTTGATTTTATGACCACATCATAGGGTATTGCTCTTATTTCGGAAAGAAATTGGGCAACAGGTTTTTGGGGTGCTTTTCCCCCCTTTTTTGTGAAAATGAAAAATTTTAGATTTATTGTGCAATTTTCTGAAAAAATTTGTAATTTTTCACGCTTTTTCAACCAACGGATTCCAGAGAGTCTATGATAAACCTGTGGGGTCAAAAAAGGCCACGCAATACCCCTAGATGAATTCATTGAGGGGTTTGTAGTTTCCAAAATGGGGTCAATTTTTGGGGAATTTTTTTCCGTTCTGGAACTTGGGAGGGTCTACATATGCAACTGAGGGCCTAGCCAGCCATTCCAAGCTGATTTTGCACTCCAAAACCAAAATAGCGCTCCTTCCATTCTAAGAACTTCACCCACGTGCCTCGTATTATGTTTGTTGAACCAATTATGGGTTATTGCCTTACTCGGAAGAAAAATTGGGATACAAGTTTGGGGGGCTTTTTCTCCTACTTTTTTTGTTGAAAATGAAAATTTTAGACTTAATAGTGCATTTTTCTGGAAAAAAATTGTAATTTTCTTTTTCACAACCGGATTCCTGAAAGTTCTATGAAAAATACCTGTTGGGGTCAAAAGGACGCTATACCCCTAGATGAAATTCATTTGAGGGGTGTAGATTCCATAATGGGGTCATATTTTTGGGTATTTTTTTCCGTTCTGGACTTGGGAGGGGGTCTACAAATGCAACATGAGGGCCTCCAGCCAATCCAGCTTATTTTGCACTCCAAAGCCTCAAATAGCGGCCGTCGCTTCTATGGACTCGCCACGTGCCCGTATATGTTTTATGACCACATATGGGGTAGTGCCTTATCGGAAGAAATTTTGGCAACAGGTTTTGGGGTCTTTTTCTCTCTCCTTTGTTTGTGTGTAGTAGTATGATAAAAGTTTAGATTAATAGTGCAATTTTCTGAAAAATTTTAATTTTTCATTTTCACAACGAGATTTCCAGAGAGTTCTTTTGAAAACCTGTGGGGGTCAAAAAAACACACGCTATACTCCTAGATGAATTATTGAAGGGGTTGTAGTTTCCAACATGGGGTACATTTTGGGGATTTTTTTCGTTCTGGAAACTGGGGGGAGGTGGTCTACAAATGCAACATGAGGGGCCTCCAGCCAATCCAGCTTATTTTGCACTTCCAAGGCACAATATAGCGCTTCTTCCCTTCTAAGATCACCAACGTGCCCCCGTATATGTTTTTATGACACTATATGGGGTATTGTCTTACTCGGAAGCAATTGGGCAACAGGTTGTGGGGTGCTTTTTCCCCCATCCTTTTTTTGTGGGGGAAATGAAAAATTCAGATTAATAGTGCAATTTTCTCAGGAAAAATTTAAATTTTCATTTTCACAAACCGGATTAGAGAATGAAATTTCTCTGTGAAAAACATGTGGGGTCAAAAGGCACACTAATTACCCCTAGTTGAATTCATTGAGGGGTGCAGTTTCCAAAATGGGGGTCACTTTTGGGGATTTCTTTGTTCTGCGAACTTGGGGGACTCTACTATTGCAAACATGTACGGTCTCAAGCATATCCAGCTTATTTTGGCATCCAAAGCCAAATAGCGCTCCTTCACTTGGAGACCCACTATGTGTTGCCCAAATTTTCTTTATGACCACATATGGGTTATTGTAACCACTAAGAAGACATTGTGCAATGGGTTTGGTTTGTTTTTTTTTCTACGTTCCTTGTGAGCATTGAAAAAATTTGGGGCTACAAATGTAATTTATTTGAGAAAATTCTAAATTTTCATTTTTATGGTTCCAATTCTAAAATTTTCTGTGAAATAGCTGTAGGGGGTCTTAAACTCTCTACACCCCTTGATGATCTTTGAGGGGTGTTAGTTTCCATTAAAGGGGTCTTTTTCAGTTTGTTTTTTTGTTTTTAGCACCTTAGGTTTCAGGAAACCTGATTTGTTGCCTATAAAATTCATAATAAAATGATAGCTCCAAAAATCCAGTAGATGCTCCTTCAATTCTGAGGCCTTGGTTGAGTCAAATAACATTAACAGGGCCAGCATATGATATATTTCTAGAAACAGCAGATGTAGGGAACTTACATTTGAGTGTGTGTTTTTCTGTTACCATATACTTAAATTCCATTAAATAAATAGATTCAAATTGAAAAATTGGCAAAAAAATGAAATTTTGAAATTTTACCACCACTTTTCTTTAATTCTGTAAAACACCCTAATGGTTAACAGGACTTTCTTTGTGCTGTTTTAAATATCCTTGGAAGGGTTTAGTTCTTTCATGGGGTGATTTTTGGGGGGTTTTAACATATAGGCCCATCAAATGATGACTGAGTGGACCCTAAAAAAATCTGTGTTAGTAATTTCTTGGGAAAATTTGAATAAATGGCTATCATATTTGTAAGCCTCTATTCTTCCTAAAAAAGTTAAATAAATTAAAAAAAATTATGCCAACATAAGAAGACATATGGTAGGATGCTATTTTTATATACTATTTTGTGTAGTATTACTATCTGTCTTAGATGGGAGAATTTTTTAGTTTGAAAATAGGCAAATTTTTCAAAATTTCACGATATTTTGAAATTTTTCATCAAATAAGAAGTATTATTTGGACCATAAATTTCTTACCATCGCTTAAAGAATAATATGTCACGAGGGAAAACAATCTCTGAATCACATGGATAGGGTTAAGTGTCAAAAAGTTATTCTCACATAAAGTGACACATGACAGATTTCAAAAGAGATGGGGCTCTGTCTAGGAGGCCAAACTGTCTCCGGCGGTAAGGGGTTAACTAACTGTGTAGTTGTCCCGCTGATCCGCTATTGGGCTATGTTATATTGTGGGGATATATGCAGATGCGTTACATATATCGTTAGTAAACTATTCTTAAACTTACTTAAACTAGAGACTTAATCCACTTATTATACTCTTCGGGATTGTTTTGCTCGTTGGTATTTCTGTGGCTATTTTCTTTCTACACCAAAATTTAATTCTTTATATATTTTAATAATTGTAAATTAAATAAAGCTATTTGATATTTTACCCATACTCTCTGAGGTTGCTTTTTTTTTTGTTGAATATTCATCATGAATTGTGGTGATATGGGCCATGATGTGTGGTATTATTCATACTCTATATAGTGGGTATATGTGGTCATGATATGGAGGTATGATTCAGTCACTACGTGGTGGTGATATATGGTCATGTTGTGTCGGCATTATTCAGTTACTAGGTGATGGTGATATGTGGTTGTGGTATTATTTATTCACTATGTGGTAATATTTATCTATTGGTCATGGTGTGGGTTGGCATTATTACATTACCACTGTGTGGTGGTGATATGTGGTCATCATGTTTGTGATATTATTCTGTCACTGTGTTGTGGTTGGGGTATGTGGTCATGATGTGGCAGTTATTTTGTCTTAGTGGATTCTTTGGTAATTTTAGCTTGGATTAGGTTTTTGTAAGCAGTGTTTTATTTGTTAACTGTACAACCATTATTTAGTGGGTTTTATGCTCAGTACTTTGTGTTATAGCTTTTGATATTTGTTTATATAAAATGTATCATTCGGGTTGGACATATATCTTTAGACCTTTTATGTTCACCACCGATGTCGTGCTGCAATTAGGTGAGAGAGATTCAGATGCCCCAGCGCTCCATCTTGATCACAGATTAGTGTGATGATGTCATCACATCGGTCTGTACAAGTTGAAGCGAGACCGAGCGGGTCACTATACAGGTGGCGGAGACAGCGATGCAAAGCGGGCATCTAAAATCATCGGCATCTATGCTGTGTGATTATTGACGCTCGCTGTTTCTCTATGAACATGTTAGTGTTGTGTGTTCTTAGGCTAGGTAAAGCTATAGTGAAAAGTAATTTTAGTAAATAATAGGAATAAGTAAGTATTTTTCTAAGTGATTTGCGTCCACCTGATTGGGAGGTGTGCTGTCTCCATTATTGTAGTCTTTGGCATAAGACTGTAATAATGTTTAGAGTTGCATGTAGCTAAGCAGAATTATTAGATAGGATTTCTAAATAGAGTTTTGAAGGAAGTTTTATAGTGAAAAAACGCTTTTTGGGATCAAGTTAAGCCTCTGGAGTGGCCCAATACCTCCAACTTTATGAAAATATCCCAGATTCTAGTCCTGGAAGGCATTTATGCAAGAGACTTTAATTTGTGAGGATCACTGCTCCTGAATTAGTCTACAGAGTGGCTTGGACTGGCTGTGAATGAGAACTGTAACTGGGAATGTAATCCACTGCCATGTACTTAACATCTTGCCGGGTGAAGTAAAGGAGGCCTCTGCTGGCATTTGATATTTGAAAGTTAACCCTTTGTCTCCTGCCGGTCATTTCTGCACCGAACACCTAGGGCACCTCACACACCATGCACCACAGGCAGTTGAAGGAGAAACCACTAGCAGAGTGTGACCCAGGGGAACTACTACCATCATCGTCACCTAGAGTACAGACCCCCTCTTCACTGGTGACGGGTGCCGGAGGAGCATGAGAGGAATGGGTAGAGAAGCATGTAGCCACCGTATCAAGGAGGGAGCAGGCTCGGGCCTGCGGCTGCCGCTCCCGTCATCCCTCTCTTCTGACTCCCTCCGTGTTGCTCTGCGACACCACACATGGAGTAGGTGCTAGCTAGTGTTCAGTAAAGGGAACTATGACACGAGTGAGCCAGCTGTACGGAGAGAGGACTGCGGTGCATATCGTGACAAAGAGTACCCACAGATTAACCTATTTTATGTTTTTCTTTCTTTAATGCTCCCTTTTGTTTCTGTCCAAGTGTTCATAGGTCCGTCCACATAGTTAATTAGACTTTAAGCCTTGGGTTAAAACTGGAAGCTTGGGAACTCATATGTGTTTGGTTCTATTAACTTCATTTGGCCCTCTGTCTTTTTTCTGAGACATTGTCATAGTAAGTGTAACAGTTAAGGGTTGTTAATGAACCTAATGAACAAATCAATGCCTTAAATTCCATATAAGTAAATTAGCAATTTATTGCTGGAAAGGATAAATGATACAGTAAAAGTTTACAAGATAAAATATTAAAGCACTAGTGAAGGAACACATTACTTAATTTCACTTTAAGTTTAATTCAATCCTTTAGATCTAATATAGGTCAAGTAAGTCATCAAAGTTGCGTCTTGGTCAGCAAAAAAAACTATTGCTTGGAGAAGGGGGTTACAGGCCTGTAATTATTTACATGTAATTCTTTTAAATTAATAATTATCATATCTTTCAGCAATATGATGTTATTCATTATACTTAGAGCCATAGCTGCAGTTTCTTCTGCCACAGGCGGTAAGACAACTTAAAGGGGTTTTGGCAAGAAGTAAAATTGACGTGGGAAGCTTACAAATTAAATAATAAACATTTTCACCATTCATCATTATTAAAAGTTCTGCAACATTTTTGTTTTAGCTGCTCCCTTAGTGATCCATTGTGTACAGCTCGTCTTCAGGGGAAACGACCAGTGATGAGAGCTCCTCAGTCCTGGTTGCACATGCTCAGACATCACCTCTATTCTCAGGCAGCTACTGAGTGTTCAAACCCCAGGTGTTGTCATTCTACTCTTGTCCTCTGTACTCCTTAGTAATTAGTCAAACAGTGCAAATAAATAAAAAAGAAACCTTAATGAGGTCTGTGCACTGATAAAGAGAAAAAAAAAACACAGGTTTGGTTCCTGCGGGGATTTGAACCTAGGACCCTTGTACTGAGAGGCAAAAGCTTTGCCTCTGAGCTACTCACAGTGCTTTACATGAATAGACCTATCTTTTACTGCAGTGAGGAAAAGCATGGTGATGTCAGCCTGCTGGGTCACATGATATGCAATTCAAACAAATCACACACGCCCCCTTCTGTGCACACAGAGCTGAAGAGCTTGAAGAGCTGGATGCAGGAGGTATGAAATGAGATCTTGGCAAAACCCCTTTAAGGGAATGTTCCACCAAAGACGTTTATCCCTTCTACAAAGGATAGATAATAAATGTTTGATCGTTTAGGGTCCAGCCACTGGCACCTCTTCTGATCAATCACTAGTGTGCACTGTAACTCTTTTTACTGTCTATGAGACTGATGAAGATAGCTAAGCACAGCTATATACATACATAACATACACTTAGGGACAAGCACACACTCACTATGCACAGGTACTTAGAGAAATACTAACTTGCGTGCACACTCATTACTTACAGCATTTCTTGCAGCCTACAACATCCTACAAAAGAGTGTGGTCTGTGTAAACACTGCCTCCAAATGGGCAGTAGAGAGTGGTCCTGTCCCCACATCCTACAATTTTGTGCAGGTCATACGTACAGTAATGTTCACACTAACTGTACACATTACAATCATGCATTTACATTATCTCACAAAAATAAGTTCACCTCTCAAATTTTTGTAAATATTGTATTATACCTTTTCATGGGACAACACTGAAGGTATTATGCTTTGATACAAAGTAAAGTAGTCAGTGTAAATCATGTATAACAGTGTAAATTTGGTGTGCCGTCAAAATAGCTCAACATACAGTCATGAATGTTTAAACTGCTGGCAACAAAAGTGAGTACACCCATAAGTGAAAAAGGAAAAATTGTGCCTAATTTGCCATTTAACTTCCACAGTGCCATGTGACTTGTTAGTGTTACAAGGTCTCAGGAGTCAATGGGGAGCAGGTGTGTTAAGTTTGGTGTTATCACTCTCACACTCTCTCTTACTGGTCACTGGAAGTTAAACATGGCACCTCATGTCAAAGAACTCTGAAAATATGAGAAAAAGAATTGTTGCTCTAAATAATGATGGCCTAGGCTTTAAGAAGATTTCTAGCACTCTGAAACTGAGCTGCAGCACTGTGGCCAACACCATACAACAGTTTACCAAGAAAGATTTTACTCAGAACAAGCTTTGTCATGGTCAACCAAAGAAGTTGATAGCATGTGCTCAGCATCATATTCAAAGATTATCTTTTCAAAATAGACATATGAGTGTTGTCAACATTGCTGCAGAGGTTAAGGGGTGGGGTGGTCCACCTTTTGGTGCTCAAACCATATGCGCCACACTGCATCAAATTGGTCTGCATGGCTTTCATCCCAGAAGGAAGCTTCTTCTAAAGATGATGCAAACACACCTCCAAGTCAACCACTGCCTTGCTATAGAAAAGAAGGGTAAAGTTATTGGACTGACCATGAATGTCTCCAGACCTAAACCCTATTGAACAACTGTGGGGCATCCTCAAACATAAGGAGGAGGAGCACAAGCTCTCTAACATCCAAGAGCTCCATGATGTCGTCATGGAGGAGTAGAAGAAGATTCCAGTGTCTGTAACCTGTAAAGCTCTAGTGAACTCCATGCCCAGGAGAATTAAGGCAGTGCTGGAAAATAATGGTGGCCATACAAAATATTTACACTTTGGACTTAGTTTGTCTATTTTTACTTAGAGTTGTACTTACTTTTGTTGTCAGCGGTTCAGACATTGACGGCTGTGTGTTGAGTTATTTTGAGGGCACACCAGATTTACACTGTTATACAAGCTGTACACTGACTACTGTGTTAAAGTGTCATGTCTAGTTATCCCATGAAAAGATATAATACAATATTTACAAAAATGTGAGTGGTTTTCTCATTTTTTTTAGATACTGTTCATAGTCATACTAATAGTGTTGGACTGGAGCTCTTTGGGCCCAACAGACTACAGATGTAGCAGAGTTCAACTTGACCATAATATCTCAGCTTTTTATGTTATCTGCTCTGATCTGTAAACAAAGGTCATTGAAAAGCATTGAAAAAGGTGAGATAACATTCTGTGCTGTGATATCACGGTGCAATATTTGTTCTCCTTAGTTCTGCTACATCTGTAAATAATTTTGGGGGTCTACCCGCCAGCTGTATATAGAAGTAATACATGGACAGTTATAATGCTTTGCTCATTGTCCTGTTGCAGATTTTACCATGAATTATTTGTGATTGTTGCAAAAAAAGAAAAGTGTCATGCCAACAACAGTAAAGGCCACATGTATGAAAACTGTCTAGGTGTAAGACTTTCTTTGCTACCCATAGCAACGGATCAGAGCTCCCCTTGCATTTCATATAGTGGTCTGTAAAAATTAAAGGGGAGATCTGATTGGTTGCTATGGGCAACAAAGAAAGTCTTTAGACCTAGACAGTTTTCATACATGCCGCCTAAGGTTTTAAGATAACTATAATGTAAGCAATCAGTAATTGGCAACTCGTAAAAGATCATAAATAATAAAAAAC